>LPNX010596791.1:125504-252416 GCA_001517045.1 Pseudotsuga menziesii
CCTGTGCATTGGCCAGAGTGAATTTTGAGTACTTTAGGGAGAAGCTTAGTGTTCTCCATATCGAGGTTCCCTCCAAGGGAAAGTGATGAGTCTGTGATCCATTCTGACATGGTGAGAGGATTGGTTTCTTCCATGGTCAGATGTAAGTGCTGAGCCATTCTGAGGTGACTGTGGGACGTGTTCCCACATGATCAGATATAAGTGCTGAAGGCCATTCTCTGGGAGAATGGAGGAATCTAGTTAGTTACCAGGAATTTCAGTCTGGGACTGAAGCTCAGCTTAAATGCTGATAGGCCATTCTCTAGGAGAATGGAGGCACCTGGTCAGTTACCAGGAATTTCAGTCTGGGACTGAAGCTCAGCTTAAATGCTGAGAGGCCATTCTTTGGGAGAATGGACGCACCTGGTCAATTACCAAGAATTTCAGTCTGGGACTGAAGATCAGCTTAAGTGCTGAGAGGCCATTCTCTGGGAGAATGGAGGCACCAGGTCAGTTACCAGGACATTTAGTCTAGGACTGAGAGCCATTCTGATGTGACTGTGGGATGTGTTCATTCCACATGATCATATATAAGTGCTGAGCCCTTCTGACATGGTTGGCGTGTTCATCCCATGGTCAGATATAAGTGTTGAGCCCTTCTTACATGGTTGATGTGTTCATCCCATGGTAAGATATAAGTGTTGAGCCCTTCTTACATGGTTTATGTGTTCATCCCATCGTAAGATGTGAGTGCTGGGCCTTTCTGACATGGTTGATGTGTTCATCCCATGGTTAGATGTGAGTGCTGGGCGTGCCTTTCTGACATGGTTGATGTGTTCATCCCATGGTCAGATGTAAGTATTGGGCGGGCCTTTCTGACTGGGTCAGATATAAGTGATGAAGAAGATGAAGACCTACTTGGAGGCTAGGCCAACAACCAACATGAGAAAGGGCTAGCTCTGTAGAAGTTCCTATGATGGGAAGAATTGAGAGATAGCACTTGTGATGATGACCAGTGATGATCCAGTAGTGATGATCTAGTGACGATCCAGATACAGTAATGATCCATATCCAGTGATGGCGATCCAGTAATTATCCAGATCGAGTGACGATCCAGATTCAGTGATGAAGATGACTTGTAGATGAAGATGAATTGAAGATGAAGATTTCTTGAAGATGAAGATAATCTAGATGATACAGAGAAGAAGACTTGTGTTGATAAATTCTATCGATAGAATACCTTCCTAGTTAAGAGGGAGTGTTGATGTATTTGTAACTTCGGAATGTATTCACTTGTATATCTTATGTATTGTACCCCTATGTTTATTTTGAGAATTGTCTATAATGTATTTGAGTCATGTCATGCCCCGATGTTCCAACTGGGAGATTCAATAATGTAAACAAGCCATGTAAATTCATTGTGGGTAACCCTCCTATTGATCAAGGGTTAAATTCCCCGTAGTTGTGGGGCCCTAGGGTTATTATAATCTCCTAGAGAAGTTGGCACTAGTGAGTTATTGTCAAGTCAGGAATTATTATAAATAGAGAGTGAGCCTATCTATTTATCACACATTCACTCACACTTAGTTGTAGCACATAACTGAGAGAGAATATGTTGTTGGGACAAGAGAGAGAGAAACTAGTTCTGTCGGGAGATCATCTTACTGTTTTTGGGGTTTTTCTTTTGATGTTGATTCTATCTCTGAAGAAGTTGTAGGGTTTTCTCCTTTATGATTTCCCTGAGGAAAAAAATTGTGTTCATTGTCTCTTATGTTTGATTGATGTGCTTGTTATTCTCTTAGTTAAAGATCCTAAGATAATGCTAGCTTGAATGATAAAAATCTAACAATATTCAAGAAACATTTCGTATATGCCTGAGCTAACTTTGTCAATATTAAAAGGAATATCTTTAAAGAGTAACAGAATTCAAAATATCCATATCCCCCAAATAAAGAATAAAGGAAGAGGGAGATTTTAGAGCGTGAAGAAAACAAGAAAAGTAAGTAATCGTTAAAGGATCCTTGATCCCAACTATTAGAAAGATTGAGCTCCTCTGGATTTGTAACCAAAATTGTTGCGTATAAGAGCAATGAACTAACAAATGATTCATGGATTTTGATTCTCTTTTATAAAGTGAACATCAAGCAGGTCCAATAGCACCCCTTATAATGAAGTTATCACATGTCAGAATCTTATGATTTAGAGCAAGCCAACAAAAACAAAGGATTTTCAAAGGGGCATTCCATTTCTAGAGTTGTAGATACCACCACTTAAATCCAAGGTCAATCCTAGCAAAAAAATAGCTTCATACACCTTCTTTGCATACACTTGTCCTGTCTCTACATTCCAAGTCCACAATATCTCATCATATGCATCATTTATTGTGATTGCACTATGAATAAGAGCTTTGATCTATCCTCCCACTTTACAAAACAATTGTTCTTTAATCCAAAATCATCCACTTAAATCCAATAACCAAAACCCTTTGGCCCATGATCCAATACCTTAGCATGATTTAAGAAGTAGGGTCCTCTAGAGTGTAGTTCAAAATTTGTGGAAGAAGACTTCTTATAATTACCTTCACCTCCTATGAGAGGATCAACACCCAATCTAACTTGAAGCACATTTCCCACCTTCCATGCAAGACACATACCATTTCAGGGAAAGTTGCATGTTGGATATTGGGTACCTTTTTAATGACCTTTCTGATCCACTCAGTAAGATATTGGTTTTGAGTTATTTTTCCATGACAATCTCACTCTAGATTTTGCTACTAGTCAAACCCCTTCAGATACTTTTCATAGCTAACACTTTACCAAGACAAAAAAATGTTTTAAATTCCCCATACACCAAGATCCTTAAGAATGGAAATTTAATCCGAAGCTTCCATAGGAATGCCTTCTCTAGATTGGTTACCTAACCACAAGAAGCTGAAAATATCTGTCAAATCAACTTTATAATGGAAGAAGTGACCTTCTTAAGAGAAATCTAGTAAACAGGGACATTCGATAAAATCAACTTCAACAAGGTCATCCTTCCCCCAATGAGAGCCATCTATAGCACCAAATATTAAATCTCTTCTCAATCTTGTTAAGAAGCCACAACTAGTCCCTTATCAGATAGATATTCGTCTTGAATAAATAACCAAGATACTTAAGCCCACAATAAATGGAGTGCAAAGGAAAGGGAATAAAGGATTGGACCTGACCCATCACCTCTTAATCAATTCCAAAGCAGTGAAAACTTAATTTTTGAGAATCAACCTCCATACACAAGGGCTCATTAAAAATATTCATGATTTCCATAAAGGATCTCCACTCATCAACCACACCAATACCAAATAGAATCAAATCATATACTAAAATCATATGCGCGACAAAATCACGAGCAATGAATTTAACACCCTTTATATTTCCTTCTCGCTTAGCCTACAAAATAAGTCTACTCAAACCTTCAATGACCAGTAGAAACAAAGAGGAATACAAAGGACACCCCTGTCTAAGTCCCCTGGAACTTAAAAAAAAACAAATGGATTTTCATTGATCATAACAACAAAATTTGTTGATTTGACAGTATCTCATTATCCATTCTATTAAGTCATAATTCAAACAAGTATTAATAATAAGTAACCTCAAGAAAGTATAATCTAGCTTGTCATATGCTTTAACAAGGTCCACGTTAAGGACCATTTCCCCTGTCTTATTCGCCTTAATAAAATGGAGAGTCTCTTGAGCTACATAGATGGAAGTTGAAAAGATATATCTATGATTCACAAATCTAAGTTGCTCTTTGGAAATGAATCACATAAGGATAAGGTTTAATTTCATTAGAAATCACATTGGCATTGATTTTGTAAATTAGATTACACAATGGGATAGGGAGGAAATCATTAAAAGAAAAAAGGATTAGAACACTTCAGAATAAGTGCTAAAAGTGTAAAATTTATAGCTCCACATACTACACTTATATTCCTAGAATCTTTGACCATATTCAAAATGTCAGGACCCAAGAGATCGAAAAATTGCATGCATATTTTTTTTGTCCATCTGTCAACTCCAAGACTCTGGTAAAGCGACAAATCTCACAATCTCCAAACAATTAGCTTTGGAAAAGAAGTAGGGCATGAACTATAAGACTTTTAGTTGTGCAAGAAGGTTACGTTTCCAAGAGTTTTGAAATAGTCCATTAAAGTGACAAATTGTTGCCTCTTCCAACTCTTTCTAAGAAGATATCTTAGTACCATTCTTATCCAATATATCCCAAATATTATTGATGTCCCTTTTGTGT
The DNA here is from genome assembly GCA_001517045.1 of Pseudotsuga menziesii. NCBI lineage: Eukaryota > Viridiplantae > Streptophyta > Pinopsida > Pinales > Pinaceae > Pseudotsuga > Pseudotsuga menziesii. The sequence continues at coordinate 129,771 of LPNX010596791.1, forward strand.
TCAACGAATTTGTGAAAAAAATTTATATTAAGGTCACCCTAGGAAATAAAAATAACTCATTCTTAAGACGCCAAGATTCCTCCTTAAGCTTTAGAATCTGAGCCTTGTATTTTTCCAACCAATATAGATGAACTCTGTTTAGATCTGATAGAATACCTAAACCAACATTAGTGAAAGAGTTATGTATGGCCTCCTCAATCCTTACCAGTTCTTGAAGTTGGGAATGCTTTTTGGTCTTTATCCACTTTCAAACTGACACTCTTATGTTTTTAAGAATAAGAGGCATATGCTCCATCATCAGCCGCACTGATATCAATTTCAACTCTCTGCACTTGTTCCTAATCATCATTGAGAACACCTCATTACCAAACCAAATATTATTGTATTTAAACATATATTTAATCAGAGAAAAATTCATGTCCAATTTTAAGTAGATAGGCATATGGTCATATAAGGATACATTAACAACCCATGCTTTATATATATCCACCACTTTAGAAATACTTTTCTCCATTAAGAACGTGTCAATACATTTTTCCATGCCTAGTTCACCCACTCGATCATTTCTCCAAGTCGGGATCAATGGATAAGGCTCCACATGATTGAGTTTTGATGCTTGAATAAGTTTTGAAACTAAGGTGCCTACGGGTCTGCACAAGAATGAGTTCCCCAAATTTCCATACCCGAGGTTTTAAAATTGAGATGTCCTGCTAGAATTAGAGAGAAAATTTGTAATATCCCACATCTATCAATCTCCCTCCAGAACCTCAACCACTCATAATATGACCCATAACAGTTGATAATTCTAATAGGATGTTTCAACTCTCTACGATAACCTTCAAGCGAAATGCTTTCACAATACAAAAAGGGATAGAGATTTTTTTTTTGGATTCCAAGAAGAAAACAAGCCTCTTAAGATCCCTATAGAATCCACCGAGCAACAATATCAGCCTTGGAGAAATCTATGAAAAAAATACCTATCCTTGGATCCAAGGACCATTGTTTCTTATATGAGCACAACATTAGGTAAAATCTTATATAATAATATTTTGAGGGCCAAGTACTTGGGAGCACCCCCAACTCCTCAAATATTGAAAGGCATTAATAGCATTAAAAACACATCTCTATGACTAAATTTACTCTAAGAGGCCAAAACTTATTAGTCAAACTATTATGAGAAAAAAAACAGACACCATGGAAAAAAATGATTTTTTGGAGGGAATGCAATTCATGACATCAGCTTCCACAAGAACCCCTTGAGAAGAACCATAATGTTCCTTCTGCCTACGACCTCTAGGTTTTTTCCTCAAAGTCACAATAGGATTTTGGTTTGAAGACCCTTGTAGACTCTCTAATACACTATTTTAACAGTATATTGAAAGAAACTGCAACCTATTGTTATCCAAATCAAATTGAGATGGTTTATGTGAATTTAACCTCGCCCCCCCTAGATCATCAAATAAACCGGCTTCGACAGTGTAAAAAAGGTAATATTCTCCCCCATACGCAACTAAGAGTCTATCAAATACTAGGAATACTATGAAAAGGAACCCCTGTCAATATAATTTTGAAGCCTCAACCTCCCCTTGACCAAGAGGTTGAATAAGAAGGACCAACAAATCTTTATGTCTACCCTCAATAGGTAACTCCATCCCAAACATCAAGGAATCAAAACCCAAAAAGCTAACCAGATGACCCAACAAATCCTTACTAGCTAAATCCCTAGATGAATCTGGAGGAAAGGATTATTTTGAAAGAACGTCCCTTCTATAGAGACCAGAGAACCAGAACAATGATTCTTCTCCATTTCTTCTAGGATTTGAACTTCGGATGCATTGAGAGAATAAAATAAATTAGGAAATATAAGTTTCATCTTACCTGACAAACTGGTGTCTTCAAATGTGGTGAACTTTGACATGGATTCTTGGTTAAGGCTACTTGATAATAATCCACAATCAAATTACCATGTCTGGAATAATCATCTCAACAAATAAATGCATGATTCCAAATATCCCTTGGAGAAGAAAAGGAAATAGAAGCACCTTTGAAAAAACGACCAGGACAATTATTTTTCAAGCACCCCATTTCCTCAGATCCATGACATTGAAACAAAGCCCGCCAATAATCCAAATGATTCCTGAAAACCCTATCCCCTTGTGATATAACAATATATGTTGTAAATCCAAGGGTTAAGTCAATTTCCAATCCATACAATCCTCGTGTCCTCCTTGATTAAATATTTCTCATCAAAATAAAGAAAAGACTCCAAGCGATTCTGGAAGGGCCCAAAATATGGATATATATATATATATATAATTTAATGATGATCTTTTAGAAATGATGTCCCAACTTATATATTGCTTGGGAACCTATTTGACGAGTCACGTCCTCTTAGTTTTTTTTATAATTACTATATAATTACTACTTATTAATTATTATTATTATTGTGTCCTTATTTATTATTAATATTCATAACATTGCCACCCCCTTTAAGGGAGCTTTACCCTTAAATCTATTTTTGTTGATATTGTCTTTATTCTGGGTTTGTGTTGAAGCGATCACTTGAGATATGCGATCCCGATTATGAACATTTATTCCTTTAACTCCTTTGGAATTCCTTCTAATTGGGTGGTTATGTTTACAAGATTTTCAAACCATAAAAATTATAATTATTTCCTTTCCATGTCATCTTTTGGAGTCCATTTATGAGCAATGATGTATCTTCCTTAGCACCACATTTCTCAATCATTAACAACGAGTTTGCAATAGCCAATCAATTAATAACCAATCATGATAGAACTGGTGTAGATTTGAATAGTTGTGTATGTGGATTTCCACATCAAGGCAATTCCTTTTTTTTATTCATAAAAAATAAACTGTTGAATGCTATAAATTTTTATGTCTACAAATAACAATAGCTTACAATTTTGTGGTATAAGTTTGGTCAAGTTGTTATCCCATGTGTAGTTAATTGTTGAAACTGTTGGGATCCTTTTGAGCTGCACAATATTAAGATTCCAAATATCTCTCATCGGGGATGCATTTTTTTTTTTAGCTTTCTGATAATCTCATCATCATCGAAGCCTTGAAAATATCCCTTTGATTCCTCAATGACTACTATTCTTAAGGCTGAATAGTTGCTGCCTTCATTCTCTTCTGTTGCCTTCGTTCTCTTCTTCCCTTTCCAAATCATTGTATGATAGATGTTGTATCTATTTTTATGATCACATGTTAATGTTTATCATATTAGGGTTTTATTTAATATTGATTACCATTGTCTTATATGTGGTCAAATTGGTTTGAGGAAGGTTTGAAGTTTGTTTTTGTAGGTCTCTTGGTTGAAGAGCAAGAAGAGAAAACAACGAGAAATCTTGGATCGAACTTAAATATGTAAGGTATGGACCCTTCTAACCCTTGAAACTTTGTTTAATTTATGCTTTCAAAGCTTTGTATATAAGTCGTTATATCCCTAGAACGTTGGTGGCATCGACCCCAACCATAGGAACATTTCCTTAACAACAGAATTGGCGACTCCACTGCGGAAGCCTTGTCTATTTTGGGGTATCCTTGTCTATTTTTTCTAGTGTATTTTTAAGGTATGAGTCCTATTTTTGGGTTAAGAGTCATCCTTAATCCCTTTTAGGAACCTTCCTTGTTGTTTTCGGGTGGTTTTTGACCTTTTTTGGGCCTTCCACTACCCATACACAACTGTTGCACTACTCAGTAGCGTATCCCTGGAATATACATGACTTTCCTTTGGTGTACCTACATATTATATGCAGAATTTCTTCAAGGAACTCTTGTATGCCTTGTTTCAGTGGTTTTTTCACTTTTTTGGGCATGTTTGGGTTGGTCTAGTGTTGTTTGTGGGGTCCTAGGTCCCCTACCTGTGTAAGACCACTGGGAAGTGGTGTCCTCCCTTGAACGTACTCTTAAATTTGTTTTTAAGCTCTTTCTGAAGCATTTGGTTTTGTCTCTTGTTCTACCCCCCACCTCCTTCGTTGGCATGACCTTGTTGTGCAAGGTATTGATCAAACTGTGTTAACAGGTATAGACTTGTTATGGAGAAAACTTTCTATGGCTTGGGGTACCACAACAGACAGAGTAAACACAGAAATCACTCCTTTCCCATATGCAAAAGAAACAAAACATCTAACACTAGAGGATCTCGAATCATGCCTTATTCTGGATGGTTGATGTAGATCCCCGTTGAGCTTTTCCACTCTCGCTTGTATTAACAATTTGCTCTTTCAACATTCAACAAATAAGACAAGCATGCTATATAATGGTGTTAGACCTACTCTAGCATATATAATCAATAACATATAAGCATTTAAAAGCATCCATGGATTCAATACTCATTTAAATACACATTATTAGACAAGAAAAGATATTTCTATTAATATAAATCAGAGATTACAATAGTGACAACCTCTGTTGACATGTCTGCGAATCAGAGAAACTAAGTCCTCCACCACTTCAATCCTCCATCTCTTGATAGCAAGCTCACAAGCAAATGCAAGCTTGGGAAGAACACAAAGTGCTCCAAGGGACAAAGGGATGCAGACTCAAGTATAAGCTCCAACAACAATGGACTATAGCTTTCTTGCTCTTGAATTCCTCTCCTTTCAATGTATCCAAAGGGTTCCTTATATAGTGCTTCAATGGGGTAATGGAAGGTCAAATCCGAGTGATCTCAAGGCATATGGAAGGACAAGAGACAAGTGACTCGGATCTACATCAAGGAAAACTCCAAAACTATTTGGCCTTTTGCACACATCCCGATGTATGTGGGTTTGAGGGTCATATCTGCATATATACGCGAGAATAGGTTTAAAAGTTGCGTATAGAAAATAATGCATGTTTTTAGGGATGAACTTGGAAACATCAAAGGTACAAAAATGGTCCATGGGGTCCAAAGAGTCTGCAGAGGGATAGGGAAGGCCATAAAGGTGTCATCCACCATGTGTGGTAAAATCAGCTGTAACAGATGCCCCCGAATGTGTGAGTTCAGAGGGGTGATACAATGGCCGAAATACATTACAATTCCATCCCAGAAGTGGAGTGATGAAGAACCAGGTGGAAGAACCAGCCATCCAATAGTATAATACAATAATCAAACTCTGCACATAACTGTAAGTACATATAGAAGTTCCATATACATAAGAGTAAAATGGCCATGAATAGGCATGATACAAAATATGACATGTGTGGTCATCACCACATACAATATAGATGGATTAGAATCTCCTTGATGAAGATATACAAAGGATCATGATCTCCATGAAGGATAAATATATCTGACATACACTGGAATTAAGTCACGAGAGTTGAAATCTCATGAACATTGTCACGATCAAGAAGGTAGCATATATGAAATGCCACCAATCTGGAAGGTCTTCTACAAAATTTGCTACGAGTACATGTCTTACTATGTGAATAGAGGTGTCGAGGTCAAACATAGTAGTCCATCGTCTGATTACCGGTCATTGATGTATATCGTTAACAGAAGCAAGATCACCCACCTATAATGAAAATCGGAATCAAGGTACTAGAGTGCAGACTAACAAGTGTGAATAAATTTTTTGAGGTCGAACACTTGAGAGAATCCATCGATCATGGGACATTGATGTATTCCCAAAACTGTTGATGGTGAGAGAACCTTCCACTGATGACTGCAAGTCTCAAGGCACTCAAAATGACTATAGATTCCTATCCCATAATAAATGATCTGAAGTCGATGGGATGAAATCCCCTGGAAGGAGGGAATTAAGGCATCCCCCATCAACCAACACAAGGTACTCATCAAAGCTGTATAATGTGGAAGGACTCGATCATAATGTGCATGAACCAGTATCAGTATCGGGAATGGCCGACATGCAAATTCAAGAGAACTGAGGAATGGCTGATTCAGGTTTAAACTTCCTTTGAACAAGAGCATATAGGCAAATGGTGACTGAATGTAGGAAGCATAGACTCAATATACAAAACTAGGACATCTCTACGACATAGGAGGCATCAACAGAGGCTCCATAGGGAATGGAAGCTTAACTAGTTGGTGGAGATAAACTTAGAGAAACGAGTACAGCTCCTAAAGTCAAACTATTAACCCAACCAATGGATGTGATATACAGTGCTCTATTCAAAGGCAACATGACTCAACTGCTGCCAAAGATAACATCTTTTCCTATCCGACTTTTCCTTTTTCTTTTTTTTTTTTTGGACTTTTTCAAATATTTTGAAAAGCTTGAAAAAGAATAAAAGTGCTTTATAGTTACAGACTAGGAGGAGACAAGTGTCAAGGAGCAAACAAACTAGTTCCAAGCAACGAAACATACCTATGCTCAATGCAAGGACACATGTGTAGGATAACGACACTCGAGGGAAAGTCCCCTCCCGGTAAAAAATGGGGAATCAAGCTGCAAAGGATATGTAAAATGGCTCTGCATGGCTAGACATGAGACAAACTCGAGCTATATAGCTGATAATCAAAGTCAAGGAAGCCAGCATAAGGCTCAATAAGTCAAGCAAAATTCATGATAATTTAATTACAACTTGACATAAGGGAGTCCTGGGAAAAAAGGCCAGCAAAAAGATCAGGACGAGTATGAGGCTCTTGTGCAAAGTCATGGCGATACTATACAAAGGACTCGCACACCCCAAGGGAAAAAATGTTGGCATGGGCACCAAATGCAAACAGGAGCTAACTAGGGCACCCATGTATGGTCAAGCTCTACCATTCACATCATGGCACTTCTAAAAGTAACAAGGAGGTTCCATGACAGGGTAGAATGGATTCGTACCTAAGGTTATAATGAAATGGTCATAAGTTCATGCAAAGTGCAAATGAATACGAAACCTAACCTATATGCCATTTTAGACATAATACCTAAAATCGGCATGAACGGGTCAGAATCACGGTCAAAACGACGCTCAAAATAGACTCCTACATCATCAAATTAGTCCAAAATGGTCAGAAACGGTACAAAACTATAGAAAGTGGGTAAAAAGTTTCAAAAAATTCAAAAAAAAATTATAAATAGTAAAAAATTCAAAATTTCCATATCATTTGAAATTTTTACCCATTTGAGCTCAAAACTTCCAACGCAAATTTTGGGAGTTTCGTTCGGCGAAATTCGACACCGTTTGTTCCAGGTAACTCCTCATGTCCTCTTCCTATTTCATGCAATTTTTTTCAATTTCCATGGTCAATTTTAATTTTTGGGCCAATCTAAAATAGTTGTTTCGGCCCACATGGATATCGGGGTTTTTTCCGCGTATAGGGTCGGCCATACACGGAAAAACCTCCCAAAACCATGCACATACGCGGTTTTTTTGCAAATAGTCATGTATGCGGTTGGGCATAAGGATTTTTAAGGTATATAATGACCAAAAATAATTTGTTATGTGCAGGATGGTTCTAGAATGGAGGGAGAGGGAACATGGAGATGTAGAAGAGGCTGTTCGAGGTGACTTAATGGCTCAACAAGCTCTACGTGCATGCGGTCTATATATGTTTTGGTGTCTTGGCAGTCTGAGGGCCAAACCAAGACTCCTGTAGATGCTAGTAGACTACTCAGATCTAGACCCCGAGTCTTTTCACATCGACGGGATGTCCCTCACTATAGATATTGAGGACATATATTTTATTACTGGATTATCCTGACAGGGAGAGGTGGTGAACCTATGCTCTTGCGAGCCTGGAGGTGGACTTACCATTGATGAGTACATTGCAATATACTATTTTCCAAACACGAAAAAGTTTGGGAGTCAAATCTTGACAAACTCCATCCAGGTACTGGGAATGAAGGCCATACTATTGGCACTCAGCAGGATAGGCGGTCTAGCTTCACTCCACCAGGCCTTGCAACCATTGATGTTCTGTGCAGTGCAGTGTATGAGACCCACAGTGTATGACTGGAGCACTTCACTGTTGAGTAACATGAAGCAGCAGCTCAGTGACTACAAGATGGGCAGGGTGAGAAACTTTGGTTTCGACAGCATACTGAGCATGTTATTCTTTGAGCGTGTACCGGGACTAAGCCCTAGAGTGGGCATTCCTCCACATGGAGTTCAAGATCCCTTCCAACAACGTTAGACAAATGCTATGCATAGACTGGGTGGAGGTAGGGTAGCTAACCCCTACCCAACAGACATCTTTCCATGGTGGCAGCGGTAGATCATTTCCATCGATGACTATCCCTATGCGGGAACAGATTTCCAGGGAGATCCAAACATGCCCCTTAAGTTTTTTGAATTATTAAATTTTTTGTGTTTTTTGATATATTGACTCAAAAGACATGTTTTTGTGTGACGAGACATAGTGACAATTTGTCATGTGTATGCAAATGTTGGACCATGGTGACCTGACGGTTTCCCTCGTCATAGATGAAGGGGAAGAGGAGATGACATAATGGGTGTGGATGCAGAGCGGATGCTCCAAAGTATCCACACAAACTTTGTATGCTTGACACATAGGGTACCCATGGTGCAAATCGAGGACTTGCCTGAGGCCATGCAGTGCAAGGTGGTTGGTTTACCATGGGCATGGGTTCGCTTATTCTGATGAATAGCTAGAGCCATGGTGTGCTCCCACGATCAAAACCCCCCTCCTACTCCTCAGGCTTAGAGACCTGAGAGTGTTTCATTTTGTACTACCATGTATTATATTTTGGTGCCTCGGAAGCCCCATTTTTTTATTATGACACTTACGTATTATGATGTCACATTTTGGATGTTTAATGAAAAACTTTTATGATGATCGATTTTATTTATTTACATGTGTGTAAAAATGGATGTTTGCGATATACTTATGGTCTTTGAAACAAATGCCAATCTAACACATAGTTAGCATATGAGTCAACAACTTGATTAAAAATTATTGAAACATGTATGTATGTTATGTTCTCAAATTTTCATTCTAGCAATCTCACACGTAAGAATCTTCATAATAATGTTGGATCCCTAATACGATACAAGCCATTAAGCTGTGAAACCACTAACTGTGAATCAAGACATACCTCAAGAGAGAGAACACCATGTGAAATGGCATCCTGCAATAACTCGATAACGACACTATATTCAACAACATTGTTCGAAGAAGGTCGTAAACATATGCCTCCTGAAGACAATACCTGACCCGTAGTAGTATAAATCACCCAAGCAACAGAAGCTGAGTTTTGAGTGTGGCAGCTAGCACCATCAGCAAATCCTATGTAAACGGAAGACTCCATCGACATCTTCTATAAGAAATGAAAGCTAATAAACAAACCCAATCACCATAAGAAAACCTAACTATGAAAAAAGTTGTACAATAATATACAATAATCAGCCCTGGCTGAAGATCACGCATAGTATTTTTTAAGATAGAGCCCATTTCTAGGCTCCGCCAAGGCTGTCCCTTCATAATCCACCATCTCATAGGTGCCCTTCTCTAACACACGTTTGACCACGTAAGGACCATGCCACATGGGATTAAATTTCCCTGCCCCCAAGGGTTCTTTAGCTTGATCCCATAAAAGGACCAAATCACCTTCACTAAACCTCCTCGGATGGAAAAACTTATCATATTGGACCTTAACACGATGCTTATTTACTTCTAGAGCCACTAAGGCATCCCGACGCTTCTCATCAAGCTGCTTTAAGTGGACCAAACGTTCCTCCAATGCGGAAGTGTCTGGGAAAATCTCTATAGTTAGCTTCAATGAAGGGATTTCGCATTCAACCGACAAGACAAACTCCACCCCATGTACGAGCTAATATGGAGAGAAACCGGTGGTAGTCTTAACCGTGGTCCTATAGGCCCACAAAGCAGGATATAACATGATATGCCAATTCGTCTTGCTTTGTGTGATGGTTCATTGGAGAATGGACTTAAGTGATTTATTCACTACTTCAACCTATCCATTCGCCTGAGGGTAATAAGAAGAGGAGTGCTCCTGCTTATACCCTAACTTTGAAGCCAACTCTTCCATCATTCTATTCTAAAAGTGCCTACCATCGTCAGTGACAAGCTCTTTCGGAATGCTGAACCGAGTAATAATTTGGTTGAACACTAAATGTGCGATTGTCTCACCATTGGATTTAATCATGGGCATAGCCTCAGCCCATTTCATGAAATAATCAATAGCCACTATAATGTGATGATTCCCCCCAGACGAAGCTGGGTTGCAATCCATGAAGTCAAGCCCCCACTTGGTGAAGGGACCGACATTGATAATCGGATGTAACGGGGCAGGATGCGAGCACATATTTTGTGAAAACACCTAGCAAGGGTGACACTTCTTGACCATGTTGACACGATCTTTGAAGATCGATGGCCAAAAATATCCCACTCTTAAGATTTTTTGGGCTATAGAAAACCCAGATAAATGAACACCACACGCCCCTTCGTGGCAATCATTCAGCACAACCTCAGCCTCGTCATGGATTAAACAATGATGTAAGATGGAATCTACCCCATGGTGGTACAAAGTGTTATCCACTATAAGGTAGTTATTAGATACATGACATAATCGTTGTCGCTTATCCCATGAAAGGTGAGTAGGGACCTTCAACATTTGCAAATATATAATGACATCCCCATACCATGGGTCCAAAGTTGAGATAAGGAAAATATGCTCATCGACAAACGTATCCTCATAAACCTCCTCCTCCTCCACACTTGAAAACTCAGAAATGAGCTCTGCAAAGATCAAGGATTTCTTCGATTTCACCGAAACGAATTCGAGATCGAACTCTTGCAAAATAACAATCCACTTATTATATTCTCCCCCGATCATTCTTCTAGTGAGGATGAACTGAAATGGATTGACATGAGCTACCACCAAGGTTTGGCGAAGGAGAATGTAATGTCTCAATCTCTGAATCACATGAATGGTGGCCAAGGCAAGTTTCTCCACATGAGAATAATGGATTTCCGCATCAATAAGGTTCGGCTCAAATAATATATAACATGCTCGTGGAGCTCCTCATCCTCCTGAACCAAAACCATAACAACTGTATCCATGGACGCGGCCACATAAATAAAAAAATCACAGCTATAGTCAGGTGGACTAAGCACGGGAGCCAATGCTGAGGCTCACTTAAGAGCATCAAAGGACTCCTAGGCTCTCTCATCCCAACAAAAGGTAGTGTCCTTCTTTAAAAGAAGCATAAAGCCTTTAGTCAAATTGGAAAAATTAACCATGAATCTTCGCAAGAAATTTGCCATGCCTTGCAAACACTGAATATGTCTAATATTACGTGAGGGAGACAACTGAAGTATTGCCTCAACCTTTAAGGGATCGACTCTTATACCCTCCTTGGAAACAATGAACCCTAGCAAGTGACCAACCGTCATGCAAAAGATGCACTTATGAGGATTTAACCTAACCTGGTAATGGCGAAATCTTTCGAACACTAATCTCAAATGGTATGGATGATGCACTCTCAGACGAGAATGAATAGCAAGATCATCTAAATACACTTCGATAATTGTTTTGAGATCATGAAAAATTAAGGTCATAGTTCGCCGAAATGTGGCTTCAGTATTTTTAATACTGAAAGGCATCTTTCGATATGCAAATGTACCACAAGGACAAATAAATGTAGTTTTATGTTGATCCTTGGGTTTGATATGAATATGATTATATCCGAAAAAACCGTCCATGAAGGAGAACACCTTGCTTCCCGCACACTCATCCAAAATATGATCAATAAATGGTGTGGGAAAATTATCCTTAGGATAAGCACAATTTAAATCACGGAAATAAGTGCATATATGGATCGCTCCCTGCTTCTTATCAACCGAAACGGGGTTTGAAACCCACTATGTCAAGGGAACGAGATAGATAAAATTGGATTTTAACAGTTTCTCTATCTCAGCCTTAATAGAGGGTTGTTTTATATGATTAACCGCATGCAAACATTATCGAATGGGCTTCGCATTCAGATAGGTCTTAATTTCATGTTTGACAATATGAGGGTTGATACCTGGCATTTCCTTGTATGACCAAGCAAATATGTCATGAAACTATTTAAACAGCTCGGTATACTCCTTTATCCCATAAGGGGAACAGTCTGCCCAAATGTAGACATTTTCAGTTTTGTCAGGATCGAGAGAAATATTGATAGGAATAGTCGGTGATAAATTCACCATGTTACCATCAACCATCTGACTAGGAGAGCTCAATGGAACCACAGGACTACCAATCTTCTTGCTAAGAATCTCCCTATATTCCTCATGCTCCATACGGTTAAGCTCGGGAAGAAAATATGATGATCTATGATGCAAATCTTCCCAAGGTGGCTCAACCCTCGACATGGCCTCAATAATGGCTTCATCTGATGGAAAAACGCCATCAAGGAAATCATGTACATGAGAGGACTCAACTTCCCATGCAAGCAGCACATATGGGTCCTCCTCCTCCATCTGTGAGGAGGAAGGACTAGGATTTGCAACACAATCAAGATTCGCTTGATATGCTATCATTGATGGAGGTAACGACACATCCGTTTCGACAGGTCCAATCAAAGGACTCAGTGAAGGAATAATCCAAGGATATTCCATATGGGTAGTGTGAAAAGACACCAACTTCAATGAATATGATGCCCCACCGAAACTAGATCCGATCATAAGAATGAGCACAGGACAACTAAAGGTCCCCATAAGAGATGGATACATACCCAAACCCACACTTCAAGTTACCATCTGAGAATGATCGATAATTGGGATAGAAGCTCCTGATGATGCACTGACACTTGGATTATGGAATGATGTCTGATCAATCGTAACAATCTTCCCATTAAATGGAAAGCATACTACTCAAAATAGAGAAGAGGCTATGGCTTGCATACTATACATCCAATTCCGTTGCAGTAAAATATTGTGGTCAAGGGGCACATCAACCACCTCGACCTCGATCGCGATGGTCTTCCCTCCCAATTGGAATTTGAGAGAAGGCAGAATCCCATGCGGCCGAAATGATCTACCATCAAAGCCAGTAAACATGGTAGTAGATTGAGACAACTTAGGAGAACCCAAACCCTTCCAGCATGAAAAAGACATCACAGAAGCAACAGCACTGTTGTAATCTCATAGATCACATAAGGTTACCAATAATACATACTAAAACATACATAAATATAGAACAGAGACAAGAGACAAGAACATATAGGATTAAATAGATTATATTAATACAATGAGTTCACACAAAGCAGAGAACTGAACTGAGTTCTCGTTTGGATCAACAACCTAATATATACAATTTACAGACGGTTACAAAATAACTACCTGTCGGTTCGGTGAACCAACACGACTTTTAGATAGCCGACCTAATCTTTTGGTTTAGTCAGCCGACTGACTCAGTCGGCTGATCGACTAAGTTGGCCCATCAACTTAGTCCACTGATCGACTAAGTCGGTCCTCGTTCAAGTCGACTTATCAACTTGCTCCTTCTACATCTCCCCCACGAACAAAACGTTTCTTCGTCCCAAAGAAACAGGGAGGTACACAAAATTGGTTTGTTTGGTCTTCGAAAATTTTATTATGGCGGACTGTGGAGACAGATGGTTGGTCTTTTCTGTACACAGACCTTAACAATAGCTAGAGCTGTGATGGCGAGGTGATGCTGGAAATCTATCCAACTCTGCAGAGATTTTTGGATGCCGATAGGTAATGTGGTTAAGCTTGACAGGACTGACATCTTCTCCGAGATGGGGACTTCTACGATCTTTTCCATGTTGGGGCACAGGAACTGGTTCTTCTCTTCTGTTGTGTCGATGAGTCATTGCTCTTCCATCTTACTGAGCTAAAGCCTAGTCGGTCCTTCCTTCCCTGTTTGACATCGACATGGAGGATTTTGGCAATAGTAGGCGTCTATTGTCGAAAGTGTAGAGGGACTACAGCTTCTTGTCCGTAGACTAGTCGAAAGGGGGTTTGGTCGGTCGACCATTGATAGGCTGTTCGGTATGCCCATAATACTGCAGGTATTTTCTCATCCCAGTCGTCCTTGTCAGTATGACATATTTTAGTTAACACTTTTGTCAATGTTTTAGTGAAAGCTTCAATCGCCCCATTCGACTGAGGATGATATGCTGTACTCCGTCGGTGGTCGATGTGGAATTGTTCGGTCAAGTTTTTGATAGTTTTATTGACAAAGTGTGTCCCTTGGTCACTAATTAGTGTTAGTGGGCATCCGAATATAGTGATGATATTTTTGTAGATAAATTTAGCGGCTACCTCACTTGAACATGTATCGACAGGTTTAGCTTCTGCCCATTTAGTGATGTATTCTACTGCAATGATAATATATCTTGCACATGATCTTTTTGCTGGGATAGGAAATGGTCCTATGAAGTATATAGCCCATATTTTGAATGTGATACTGGGATTTACTGATATCAATGGAATTTCTATGCTCGGCAGAGGTCGACCAAGTCGTTGACATCTGTCACATCGACTAACAAAACTTTTGCAGTCTCGGTGGAGTGTCGGCCACCATAATCTTGACTGTTGGATTTTCTTTGCAGTTGTGTCTCCTTGGAAATGTCCTCCTATAGGTCCATAGTGTGCTTCATGCATGATTTGGTCTCATTCATGTTCGAGTACACACCTTCTGAGGATGTCGTCTAATCCCATTTTGTATAAAACTCCATTGATGAGGCTGTATGGTGCAGCCTTCATAGCTAGGATTTGTTTCTTCTTGGTATTCATACCTTCTGGTGCCTAACCGTTTTCTAAGAACTGAGCTATTTCCTCTAGTTCTGCTGGCACTACTTCTATGCAAAATAAATGTGCATCCGGTAAGTCGTCGTTGACTCCGGTCGGTTCCTCTCCTGTGTCTATTCGGGATAGATGGTCGGGCCCGACATTTAACTTTCCTAGTCGGACAATGACTTCAAACTCAAATTCTTGGAAGAGGAATAGCCATCGAAAAATCCTCCCATGATGGAGTGTTTTATTGACAAGGTACTTCAAGGCTTGATGGTCGGTATAGAATATGAAGGGATTGGCTAAAAGGTAATGTCGATACTTTTGGAGGGAAAAGACCATACCTAAGGCTTCTCTTTCTATGGTCGAGTAGTTTCTTTCAGCCTTATTTATTTTTCGACTGCTGTAAACTATAGGTTAATCCATCCCATCATCTCCTGGTTGAGTTAGGATTGCTCCTATTTCTATTCCTGATGCATCGATATGCACATGAAATTTGATCGACCAGTTTGGAAATTTTAGAATGGGGGCTTCGACTAATTTTATTTTCAATTTTTTGAAAGAGATGTGGCATTCCTCTGTCCACTTAAACTCTTGATCTTCCTTTAGTAGTTCTTCCAGAGGATAGGTCATACCTTAATAGTGTCTTATGAATTTTCAATAATAGCCTGTATGGCCAAGTAACACCCGGACTTGTTTGGGGTTTACTAGTGTTTTCAAGTCGAGCATAATTTTAATTTTTGCAAAGTCGACCTTGATACCTTCTTTACAGACAATATGCCCTAATAGTATGCCTATGGGAGTCATAAATATACATTTCTTAATCTTCAGGGAGAGTTGAATCTGTCAACATATCTCCAACATAAGTCTGAGCCATTTGCAGTGGTCTTTTAAGGTGGAGTATATTGTCCAGTCGTCGAAGTATACTGCCATGGTATTATATATGTATTCTTGGAATGTCTTGACAACAATTCGAGAAAACACTGCAAGTGCATTCTTTAATCCAAAAGGCATAACTCTGTAAGCAAAGGAACCAAATTCACACACAAATGTTTTCTTCTTTTGATCCTCTTTAGCTATTGGTACTTGGTTATAACCTGAGAATCAATGTGAATGAATAGCATTCGTGTCCTGCAACTTCATTCAAGATTTCATCCGCATAAGGGGTTGGGAATGGGTCTGTCAGTGTTACTTTGTTGAGTTCCTAAAAGTCGACACAAATTCTTAACCTTGTCGGGTCATGTTTATTGGGCTATACAACCATTGGACTTGCCCATTCCGACTGGTCGATAAGGTAAATGATCCCTGCTGCTAACATGTTATCGATTTCCTTTTTGACTATTTCCTTGTTCTTGTGAGCCAATTTATAAGGTATTTTCTTAACAGGTCAAACATCAGGTTTAGTATCAACTTTCATCTCTCCCATTTCTTGGACTAAGCCTTTTAGGTCTTTATAGTCCCTAGCAAATACATCTTGGAACTCTTTTAATAAGCTCACGATCTCTGTGGTCTGTTGTTCATTCTAGTAGTCGCCAATTTTTGCTAGTTTTGGTCAATCATTATTTGAGATGTCGACTTCTTTAGTTTTTAATTTGGCATCTAGCCACTGTGGTGCTTTAGCTTCATTAATCGGCCGAATTCCTTCTTTGAACTATGAAAATGTGGCAGGGAAGTCGACTGCAGTCATTCTGTCAATATATTCTTGTCTGTTGTTGCGATTTTCAGGATGGATCGGATAGGTTTTGTTGTTTCGATGTGGTTGGATTTCCATTTGAATCTCTTTCCTTCTGTGTTTTCATTTTCTAATTGTAAACGGGTCGACTATGATTTTGACCATATTTGTAGATTGTTATAGTCCTTTATCTGTCGATGGTCTTGTAAGGGTTGATTTTCGGTCGGTTGGATGAATTGTTTAATTTGTTTTGCTGTCTCAACCAGAGCTTCATTTTGTGGTATGAAATTGAAGTCTTTAATAAAATTCTCCCTGAGTTCGTGCCATAAGAAGGTTTCACCTCTAGCTTCTTCCATCTTATACCACTTGTTGGGTAAGTTGGCTAGGGTTGAGGGGAACAAATGTGGCTAAGCTCGCTCATCCTTGTATCCCAATCTTCTCCACTCCTTTTCACAGGTTTTGATATGTTCTTCTGGGTCTTGTCCTTGGGTAAAGATAGGTATCTGAGCTTCCTGGGTTAGTTTCTTTCCTTTGAACCTCTCGACAAAGTAAGTCGAAGCAGTTGTCCAGGTCTGTAGTTTCGTTTGATGGGTATCCCACCATCTAGCTGCTTGACTTGTAAATGTTTCAAATAAGCTTTGAAGTCGGACCTATTCACCAATATGTTTAGATACTTGCTCAATATGCCCGACTGGTGATTCCCTTTCCTTATACCTTTGTAGTTGTGTAGAATTTAAGTTAGTTGGTTGTAAGGTAGGGTGTTCTCTGATTTTATTTTCGAAGATTTTTGGGATAATGGATACTACGAAGCACTGTTGGGTGGGTTTTTTCTGTACTTTTTGCATGGTCTAGCACCCTCTTGCTTGTGTTTCGTAATTCTCAATATCCCAGTCGTACAATTTAGCATCTGAGTTATAACCAACTGAGTCTTGGTTACCTAAGTTAAGTTCTCCATGGATGTTTGGTTCTGTGTAGTCTGCATCGTTGTGGATTTGGTAAAGTTGTCTGATATCGACTTCTTCATCAATAGGTTCAGTCCAAGGCTCTCCTTGGGATGGATGAATGGGTACAATGACCTTTTGACCATTTCCTTTTAATTTGATGTGTTCCTTGTCCAAAGATATGGATGCTTTCATCTTCCGACCCCAAGGTCGATCGATGAGTGCTGGGAAGGAGCTGGAGCCTTCTTCTGGGTCAATAATTTCAAAATCAACCTTGGTCAAGATTCCCTTGATGGTCGTGTCAACGTTTTTCCAGACTCCAATGGGTTCAATGAGGCCTTGGTCGGTGCTTTTCAGGTATATGCCTGATTCGTAAAGACGAGGTCTACCCATCTATTTCCAAGTATCCTGAGTCATGATATTTACCTGTGAGCCAAATTCGAGTACTACTTGTCGGATGTGGTAACCTTCGATTTCTAGGTCGACAAGTGGGTCGGCATCACTTTTGTCTTTTTGATTCAAGCTGCAGATGTTTTTGGTTTGTTTTTCCAGGTTTTTTCCTTTTATTTCATGTAATAAGTCAATGAACTGCGATACTGATTTGTCTGTTTGAACAAGTTGGATTAGTTGATTTATTGTGTTGGGTCGACTTTTATGGAGGTATTCTTGTTGTGCAATGCTTTGAAAAACATGTGTGGATTCTTTATATGTTTGTTTCTCCTACCGTGGGTTAGGATAGATGTTTGTTTCTTTAATATTACTAATTTGAGGGTTATCAAGTCCTGTTTTTGTGCCTTGTCGACTTACAATATGTATATTTTTAGTGGTTATTACATCATTCTTTTGCACATAAGACAAGACATTAACATTTTTCTTGGTATTAATTTTGTCTAACATAGTAGGGAAATCCTCTAACGAGTGATAACCTACTCCATAGTGGGTACAGAATTTGAGATCAGTCCCATCTTTGTATGGACAGTTTGCATACCGGTGACCTTCTTTGTAACATGTGAAGCACTGGGTTGGTCGGCGCGGCCGTATGTCGTGATTCCCAGGGAATCGACCTCTTCCTCCGTAGCCTTGGCCTCAATTATCGTACCAGTGCTCATATCATTGGCCGTCGTATCTTTGTCCATTATGATCATTTGCTGGATTATTTTGCTCGTTATGTTGTGCTACTGCATTCATTTGGTATACCGCGTGATAGTTCTATCGGTTCTTTAGGTTTAACTGACAGTCGACAGTGTTATGACTTTTGGTTTCACAAATGGTGCACCAGGAAGCCTTGCCGTTCTTCATGTTAAATGGACAGTCTTTTGTAGCATGATCTCCGTGTTCCTGGAAAATGTCGCAAAAGGATTTGGTCTGTACAAATCGAATGTCTTGTCGGCTATATTCTTGTCGACAGTTATATTTCGAATGGCCGTTAGTTGAGCATTTGGTGCACCAGATCTCCTAATTCTTGAGTCTGAGATCCTTCAGAGACTTCTGTACATTCTCGAGCTGTTGTTCCAATATATGGTCCATTTTGTAAGTAGGTATGTCTTCGTCCATCTCCACCTGAAGAGATTTTGTTAGCGCATCCTCATACATTTTGAATGTCTCCAGACTAATGTGTCGACGTACTTTTTGTGATAGGCCTACAAGAAACCATTGAATTAGTAACTGTTCATCAATAACGTAATCCGGCTGGCTTAGTAGGTCTTTCCAATGTTTATCATAGTCGTGAACAGTCTCCCCTAGCTTTTGTGATGTGGTTTTAAGCTTCTTCGCGGCCAGGTGCTTAGCATCTGGAGTTTTAAAAAATGACAAAAATTGCGCCTTAATCTCGGCTTTTGTCGCTCTGGGTTGTCTTTCTGAAAAGGTCATGTACCATGTCAATTCCATTTTCCTTAAGGCTCCTGAAAACTGTGCCATTTGTCGATCTTCATTTGTAACCTGGTTGGCTTCCCAGGTCGACTCGCAGATGAACCAATGTCATCTAGGGTCTTCATCTCCCTCATAAAGAGGAATGTGAGCGGATCCATGACCCATGTCTGAATCACTGTCACTGCTCTCAGAAGGTGGTGGCGGTGGAGGTGGGGGTGTTGATGAGGGTGGTGGGGTTATTGGTGTATTCGTGCCTGCAGAATTCTGATCAACGAAACTTCTGTTTTCGTCGGATGTCGAGTCTTCGTCGACTTGTAGTTGGTTAATGTCGACTTCTGCTGTCGATGGTCTACTGCAACTATTTGTTTGTAGGTCTGATTGTTCGATTTATTCTAAAGCTGTATTTGGCAGGGGGGGCACTCCTTCATGTGTCGGTAAGAGAAAGTGGATACTTCAGAGGGAGGCTACCGCTTGAAACGTCACCCAGTTCCCTTCCACTGGTCGACGTATAATAAGGTGTCATCTAGGGTTTGTTTCGTTGCCTAGTTGGATCCATATAGTGAAGTCACCAGCTCATAGTTGGAGGTCGTCTTCGACAATAGTCTGTATTCTAGTACTCAGATTTAATGGGGAAAGGGTTGTTCCTTCATCAGTAGCTTTTAGTTGGAGAGATTATGGTTGCTCTATCCACAATTCTTCCTCCTTAGGGGACACTTCTTGCTCGATTCCCTCTCCCTGTCGGTCATGACCCGACTCTGGTGGATTTTCGTCCTTGTCGTTCTCCCTAGGGTTTTTTCCTCTGTGCAGCTCTAAGGCCCTTACTCGTCGTGCTTCCCTTATCTAGTGTCTCTCATCCCTTTCTACTTTCTGAATGTCCGACATACTTTCATACGATCTATTATCTCGAGGTCCCTGTTGGTCGACTTCTCATTACTGGTGATTGTTATCTGGTTTGTGTCGACTAGGATCCACTATACTCTATCTTCGACACATGACCAGCTACCCCCCCCATAGCCTACCTGATGCTTTTAGAAATCCTGGATAGTTCGATTTATTTGCTTAGGAAGTATTCCCACTCCCTTTTTGCAATGAATTTCTCCCACTTCCTCTGCTTCTCCTCCCAGTTAGTGTTTGATGGTTGTTCGTACAGTGGTGGTGACTGTTATCTGGTTTGTGTCAACTAGGATCCAATATACTCTATCTTCGACACATGACTAGCTACCCCACCATAGCCTACCTTATGCTTTTAGAAAGCCCGGATAGTTCGATTTATTTGCTTAGGAAGTATTCTCACTCCCTTTCTGCAATGAATTTATCCCACTTCCTCTGCTTCTCCTCCCAATTAGTGTTTGATGGTTGTTCGTACAGTGGTGGTCAAGGTTCAACAATGTGTCCTGATCCTTTCTCGATCAATAATTTGAACAGCAAGGTCAGTAGGGAACACAAAAATTGTTTGGTGAACTCTATGTAAAATTTCTCTTTGACAGTTTCCACCGAAGTTTTGTCTTCGACTGCTTCCTCCTCACAGAAGTCATCAGCGATTTTTTCAAACCACTCCGACAAATTTGTTCTGCCTCCTCGGATCAGTTTCTTCAGCAACTATTGTTCTTTAGTTGCATCCAGCTTTCTCATCCAGGAGTTGCTTCAATATTTGGGGCACTGATTCGACAAACTTTTCATGTGTCTCTGTAAAAAATCTTTCTTTTGCTTCAACGACTATTAATCTGTTCCTTCATGCATAATTCTGCAAGTAGTTTGCAATTTTACGTTCCCACCAGTCCTTAATCTCTTTCTCTGGTATCATATGCGAGAATATATTTCAGTCGTGTACTACCGGCAACGGAACCAATGTTGTAATCTCACAGATCACATAAGGTTACCAATAATACATACTAAAACATACATAAATATAGAACAGAGACAAGAGACAAGAACATATAGGATTAAATAGATTATATTAATACAATGAGTTCATACAAAGTAGAGAACTGAACTGAGTTCTCGTTTGGCTCAACAGCCTAATATATACAATTTACAGACAGTTACAAAATAACTACCTGTCGGTTCGGTGAACTGACACAACTTTTAGATAGCCGACCTAATCTTTTGGTTTAGTCGGCCGACAGACTTAGTTGGCTGATCGACTAAGTCGGCCCATCGACTTAGTCGACTGATCGACTAAGTCGGTCCTCATTCAAGTCGACTTATCGACTTGCTCCTTCTACAAGCACCTTCATCAATCACAGTGCGTTTGACGGTCATATTACGACACTCTACATGAATCAAAAGAGACACATAGTAAGGAAAGTGAGGTTGTACTCCCATGGTTTCAAATTTGATGATGGAAGAAGAGTTTTCATCACTAATCCCAAGACCAAAAAGCAAAGCTTTCCTTTGCGGGAGACAACTCTGAAGTACTTCAAGCGCAGACATCGCACAAGGATTTTGGCCCAAATCCTCGACAACGAAATACTTCTGGGTGGCTCGGGCATTAGGATAGTTCCCTAAACGCTTTTGGACTCCCTTAGGAATGTGAGGTGCAATTTCAGGTTTATCCATAGGGTTTTTGATACGCAAATGGCTCTCAGGTGGAGTGGGTTATTTTCCAAGGTCTGGTTGTGACTAATCATAATATTTCGCATAAGTCACAATCTTAGTAGCACGTACCATGTTGATGAAACCATGACCAGTATTGGCTTCCAGTGGATTTTGATCTCCAGCCGATGCACAATGAGGATAATTGGTCCTCAAGTTCATATTTTGATTATGGGGTAAAGGATTGGTTAGCATAGCTGGGCCCTGTGCTATGAATCTCAAGGCATCTTCCATATGAGGGAACAAGTGAGTGAGGTGGTCCTCCTGTTATCTCTAGGGTTGTTCCTAGTGTGTATTTTCAAATTTTTGATTTCCATTGGTTTTTCTTGTTTTAATTTCATTTTGTTTTATGTTGTATGATTGATTGTTTGCCCTTATGATTCCCTTAGTTACCTAAAATCATTAAAAGTTCCATTCATCAACTAAAAGCCTATGTATGTGCAAAGGATTATGTGTTACAAGGTAAATTTTTACAAACTGGTAGCGTCTTCCCAAACTGGCAGCATATTCTGAGCGTGCAGCATATGGAGTTCTGGTGGTATAATGTACATATGGTTTGTTTTTGAAAGGTTTATTATTGATTTCATAAAATATATGATCGATATAAGCTTTTCTCATAGTCTTGAATATATGTTTTGAGCATGGGCATTTGGCATGTTATATATTTTGATATGCTTGACTATGAAATAATGAGTTGATACGGTGGTCATAATGAAAAAGCACAGGTGGTGTCTTTTCACAAACAAAACCGTTCATGTAATAAATGCTGGTGGTCATCGTGGCAGAAATAGCTAAATATCATTTTTTCCTAAGGCGTGTTTCATTTTTCTGCTGAGGATGAGTATCCAAGTGATGGTTTCATTCACTGTTTGTCTTCATGAGCTGTGTTATGCAATGTTCAGGAATTTTTGGTTTATGTTCGAACCCCAGGGTTTGTAGGGTTAAGATTGCAATATATACATCTACTTCCTTGCATTTTCAGCAATTCTGGGCTTGATATACAGCGTGAAGACTATACAGCAGTATACAATTTCCTGTGCAGGATATACATTTTGAAGGCGTTTTGATTGACAGAGTTTCTTGGTTAAGAGCAGTA
This sequence comes from Pseudotsuga menziesii, assembly GCA_001517045.1. NCBI lineage: Eukaryota > Viridiplantae > Streptophyta > Pinopsida > Pinales > Pinaceae > Pseudotsuga > Pseudotsuga menziesii. The sequence goes on from LPNX010596791.1 coordinate 152,636, forward strand.
TTATGTAAATTTTCAGAGAATTAGGGTTCCTCTGCAAAACCCTAGAGCATGCAATTTCAGGGTTATAATATATTGTATATATCCTACCTGCATTTTCAGGTTCAGCACCGTTTTGCTTAAGCATTCAGCCGCAGTATAAAATGCTTTATTCGAGATAATACTGTGTGAAGACTTTGGTATTTTCAATATGTGACAGGGGTTTCAGGGTTAAAGACCTATCATTAGGTTCATTCAAATTTCATTCGAGTTGTCACTTTGTTAGTTTATAAAGCTTTACCTCCAGCACAAGAAGAGATGTATTCACATCCCAGATGTTAGCACAGATCCGTATGCAGCAAACCATCTTGGTTTTGTTTAAGACATAAAGTATTATTACTCTTCACAGTTAAGTTGAAATCCTTGTAGGGTTTCAAAATGTCGAAGGATATTGAAGAGGAGGAGCCAGAGCCGGTGGTAAAGAAAAGGCCTGGAGGTCTCATATGCATATTGGAACCCAGCAATACAGAGTGGATTAAACAATTCCCAAGGTCTGCTAGGTTGATACAGAGATCAGGTTGGTTTAGATTCTGTGACAAATTGCAGGGATATCATTCTAGACTGACAATGGCTTTCATTGAGAACTATGATGATGACAGAGTCCAATTAGAGAGCTTAACTGTGAGAGTTAATGAACATTCTATTGCTGAAGCTATCAATGTGCCAGCAGAAGGTGAGAGATGGTTCAAACAAAAAGAATTCAAAGAGGATTTCAGTGAGTTTTTGATTCTTGGTAATGAAAAACTTGATTGGAAGAACGGTGTTCATGTCAATAGGATGAAGCCAGCGTGGAGAGTACCATTAGAAGTGGTCCAGAACTATATTACCTGCAATGGAAGGTATGACCGAGTATTAAAATGTCATTTGAAGCTTTTACTGCATATTCAAGGTGTTACACAACTAAACCTTCCTTTTTACCTACTCAAGAGCCTTCAAAAGATGATTTCTAAGGTACAAAAACACCCATCACATACGGCCAGATCAATTTATCATCAGGGATTAATTAAGTTGTTGGTTTTAACCCAGCTGGAAAAGGAAGAAAGGTCATGGAGTGCTTTGTTGGCAGAGCTAGGTTTTAATGAAAACCCTAGAGAAAAGGGTAAGAAAATGGTTGATGAGGCCAGCCAGCAAATAGAAAACCCTACAAAGATAGATCAGAAGGATAAGAAGAAAGAAATGAGTGCTGTTAATAAGCCTTAACAGAGCAATGTAAACCCTGAAACACCCTGCATGCAAGAACATACAGAAAAACTCAGTGATATGTTTAAATGCATTGCTTCCAAGAAGAAAATCTGCAAACAATTATTTAAGGAAGTCCAACCAAGAACTAGATTAAGGGAGAAGATGCAAATGGAAAAAAGAGCAGCACAGGGAGATGATAATGAAATTGTGGTTATTGAGGATGCTGCAAGTGAAGGGACAGTACATATAGCAGAGGATAAGTATTGTGAGTATGTGGAGGAATTTATTGACAGGCAAGGTGTAGCAGGAGCTATACCAGAAATGTTTTGTACAAATAAACAAAACAATTTTGATGAAGAATCAATATCAAGAACTGTTCCTGAAGAAAGAGATTGCAGTAGAGAGGAAGATATAGATATTACTCCAGAGCTTGGTCAATGTCAGAGATCCCTTCAAACGTATAAGGAACAAACCAAATACTTGCAGGATATCAATGAAAAGCTATTGGTGGCAAACAAAAGGTTAAGGGAGGATATGGAAGAAAAGGAGGCAGAGTTTCAAAAACTGTTGATGGTTTCTAGAAACATCCTTAAAGGGAAACGAGCTATGCAGCAACAGCTTGAGCATTTCAAAGCCCAGGAAAAGGAGAATGATAAAGATATGGAGCTGGCTAGACTCCAAAGGCGCTCCCAGGTGCTTAATGATTTGGCCACTTTAGCTGAAGCTTCTAGAAGCTTGTAGATGTTTTAAAGTTGTTTGATTTTAAACTCATAATATTATGTGTGACAGCTGTAGGACACATGTAGTGTAAAAGCATTTTGTAAGGGATTATTCCCACTTTTGAAGGAGGTCGATCCAAACTTATAGGATCTATTGTTAGTTCTAGATAGAATATTTTTTGGTACAAAAACAGCTCTCGAACTAGTGAGAAGGGGTTGGCTGTTTTGGAAGATATGTTGGAGCATTTGTAAATACCTCTGTATATCATGAACTCTTTGCAACTTCAATAACAGGTTTTAGTTTTGAACAAATTTGATGTTGATTTGTTTCTGTACTTTATGAACTGTCTCTTTGATAAATCTTTTGTGTACTTGGTCACTCACATTCCAATACATAATTCTTATTATAAGTTGACAATTATTTTTCATTTATATAAATAGTAATAGTTTCACTTCATATTTAGGATCATAAGACCTGGATATTGGACTTTTTCATTGCTTTTATGTTATACAGAATTGGTTTCATTTCCCTGTAGCTCTAATTCATACCAACCATTGCTTAAATGCTTTGATATCCTGATGAATACCTATATGTACCTATCTGTGACATATACCAGTTATGTATATTGTAAATTGCGTGTGATATTTTGATCTCATACCTAAAGCTGTGTAAACTGTACAAACAAGTGATATTGGCCTAGTGTTTGTAAGTTTCTATTTGCCCTGGTTTAATACCAGCTTCTATTTTTTATTTTGATGTCATTCGATTTGAATATTTTCAAACAAAGATTTCCTTAAGCTTGGATCCCGTAGTCTAGGTCCAACTTTAGGGATAACATCTTCTGGCGTCGTTGCCGGGGAACGGATAAAGGAAATAATATTTTCCCTGGGTGATCAACACTTTGAAACTGATTTTGTAGGGTGAACAGAATCAGCAAAATCTGATATAGACTACATTCAATCACCTTTTGAGCAGTTACAGTGGCTTCAAGGAAGATAGGGACTCGAGGAAATCCCTCATCTCCTCTAAATCCAGGAGTCTCAGATCCTGAAGAGTTATTAAGGGAGACTAGGAGAAATCTGGTTTCTACTTCATCAGAGAAATTTAAATTTCCAGAAACTTTAGAGATCCCTGAAGCTGCATCCTTTACAATTCCTTCTCTAAATCCACAGTCAGAAAAAGGGCGAGAGGAGTTAGATTTGTTATTTACCCCTTTGAAAGTTGAAAATCTGCGGGTCTTTACAAATCCCTTAATACCAGAACAAGTTAAGCTTGAAGCATTAAAAACTCCTTCAATCCATTCCCATTTGCTTAAGACTGTCCCAGTAAACCAACCAACTCCTAGTACTTTGTCCTCCTCATCACAACAGTCAGGAAGTGTTCAGCCTAATACAAACCTTAGGATGGCAGCCCAGCCACCAAATCGAATGGCTGCTATGATAGCAGCAAGATATGCTCCCCTTGTATTGCCTCAACCCCTCAATGCTCTCCTGGGAGGAGATTATCAAAAGTACATGCCAAGGTTTGATGCCCAGGGAGATGTTACTGCAGAAAAGCATTGGGATATGTTCATAGCTTTTACAGATAATCAAAATTATGAACATATTGATGTTTGGATGAGATTATTTGTCCAAAGTCTCGATGGTGAGGTTAGAACGTGGTTTCGGAATTTACCACCAAACTCCATAGATGGTATTGATGCTTTACAAGAAGTATTTCTGAAACACTGGGGGGACATGAAAGATTTCATGTATTACCAAACAGAGTTTGAATCTTTAAATAGGAAAAAGGATGAAACTGTGGGAGAATTCACCAAAAGATTTAACAAGGTATATAGCAAGATCCCAGCTCAAATAAAACCTACTGAGATATCAGCAATGTTGTCTTATGCAAACTCATTTAATTCTGAGTTTTCCTTGCTGTTAAGAGAAAGAAAATCAGATTCACTGCAAAACATGCAAAATGCAGCGTTAGAAGTAGAATCCAACATTTTGGCCTCCAACAGATTAAAAGATGAAACAGAACACCAAAGTATGGACAGAAAAGGGAAGAAAGCAGTCAGTACATCCAAGCAGGTAGGAAGGTCATCAGATGGCAAAATTGATGAAATGGGTAAACTTCTAAAACATTTTTCTGATAAAATTGACAGATTAGAAGTGGGAAGTAGAAACAGAAATCAAAATAGAGCTTTGCCTGAAAATGATAGAAATCCGAATCAATTCAGAAGACCTTTTGCCCCTAGATTTTTCCCAAGAGAAAGAAGAAATACTAATATACAAAGGGAGAGAGAAGAAAACGAAGAACAAAAAATTCAACCCCCTTTCCAAAACAATAATCTCTGAGGGGATGAATCATATGAATTTGATGAAGGTGACTTAGATGAACTGGAAGATGAAGAACAGAATATTGGTCAGTTTGATGATGATGCTCCTTCACATTTTGTAACTCGAGCTGATTATCAGTATGCCACGGAATTACATCAGTATGAAGAGGATAATTATCAAATGTCCATGCCAGAGGTGTGTCAGCAGATGCCACAAAAATCATATGGCTTGAGGTCAGGTGTGAAACCTGCAGCACAAACCAAGACACTGGTGAAAGCTTCTTCTTTAAAACAAAATCTGCCTGTAAACCAAAAACAAACTCTAAAACAGAGAAAGGATGAAGAACTGAGTCCATAGGAGAGTAATAAGTCTATTGGTGGCTTTAATTTTGAACATGAAATTAATAAAGTCAAGATTCCTATGCCTTTGACTGAGCTGATCAAAAGTAAAATTTACAGGGAGGCAACCTTTAAAGCCTTTAGTAATGCAGTGAATCCTAGTCTGATTCCTTCTGATGAAATTAATCTGTAGGATGAAAATCCTACTATCATTGTAGGATCAAAAACCTTTGATCAACCGGATGATAACTCAGAATATCCTCCGCCATTTTACGTGACCTTTTTTGTACATGATCAATTGCTACATAACTGTTTATTGGATTCAGGAGCTTCACACAACCTTATGCCCAAATCAGTCATGGATTCTTTAGGACTGAGTGTAACAAAGCCTTACCATGATTTATATGCATTTGACTCCAGGGCAGTAAAATGTATTGGAGTGATCAAGGACTTGGTTGTAAATTTGACACAGGTTCCCATGAAAAGTATATTGATGGATTTTGTGGTTGCATATATTTCTCCTAAGTTTGGCATGTTGTTATCTAGATCTTGAGCAAAAAAGGTGGGAGGAACTCTGCAGATGGATCTCTCGTATGCTACAATTCCAGTTTTTGTGGGTGAATTTAGAAGACTGTACAGGGAAGTGCAAATGGCATACTTGGTAAGTGACAGCAGACACCCAAATAATCACCCTATTTATTCAGTTGATGAAAACTTGGGTTCTTGTATGTTGCAATTGAATGATGAATCTGAAGGTGTTTTAAAGGTAGAAAAAGATATTCCAATTCAGGTAAAGAGAGAGGAACCTAATGGCTTGTGGCAAATGTATTTCGATGGTGCATCAAGTAAGGAAGGGGCAGGTGCAGGAGTGTTATTGATTTCACCTGGAGGTGAGGCTATTTCCCTTATGTTCAAATTGGAATTTAAAACAACAAAAAATATTGCTGAATATGAGGCTCTGATCCTTGGATTAAGGGCAGCAAAAGACTTGGGCATTAAGGAGCTTGCTGTGTTTGGCGACTCCGAATTAATAATTCAGCAAGTAAAAAGGGTGTACCAGGTAAAGCAGCAGTTGTTGAAAGTTTATAGAAATGAGGTTTGGGATCTAATGGAAAATTATTTCATAGCCTTTAATATCACTTTTGTCCCAAGAGAGTATAATGAAACAACTGATTCCTTAGCCTTAGCAGCAGCCTATTTCAAAGTGCCAAAGGTGACTCATCTGAAATATCCAATTGATGTTAGGTACAGACCTGCTGTCCCATACAATATTAAACATTGGAAGGTTTTTAATGATGATCAGGAAATTAAAGAGTTTCTGGAATTGGTAGGTGAGTTTTCAGATGACACTATTGAGCCTGAGCAGGATTCAGAATGGGAAGAAAATGAACCCTACATAAATAATTCAATTGGTGATCATAAAATTGTGGAGTTAAAAGGGAATTTTATTCCTAAAGGACTTGTTCCTTTAGAAATATTGTTTTCCAAAGATGATACACTGATAAAACCTACCCTACAGACTACTGAAGAAAATGTTATGGAGTATAACATTGGTTCTGAAAAGCAACCTCAAATGATAAAATTGTCAAAATTGCTGTCAGATGATGAAAGAAGAAAATATTTAGCTTTGCTGAAGGAATATAAAGACATTTTTGCTTGGTCATATCAGGATTTGAAAACATATGATACTAGCATAATTCAGCACAAGATCCCTTTAAAACCAAATACTAAGCCTTTCAGACAGAAGCTTAGAAGGTTAAATCCAGCATTGCTGCCAGTAATTGAAAAAGAAGTGAAAAAACTTTTAGATGCAAAAATCATTGTGCCATTAAGATATTCGTCTTGGGTGGCTAATTTAGTCCCTGTACGGAAGAAAAATGGAGAGATAAGATTATGCGTAGACTTCCGTAACCTAAACAAATCTGGCCTCAAAGATAATTATTCATTGCCAAAGATAGATCAGATTTTACAGAGGGTAGTGGGTGCACCTAGACTACGGGATCCAAGCTTAAGGAAATCTTTGTTTGAAAATATTCAAATCGAATGACATCAAAATAAAAAATAGAAGTTGGTATTAAACCAGGGCAAATAGAAACTTACAGACACTAGGCCAATATCACTTGTTTGTACAGTTTACATAGCTTTAGGTATGAGATCAAAATATCACACACAATTTACAATATACATAACTGGTATATGTCACAGATAGGTACATATAGGTATTCATCAGGTTATCAAAGCATTTAAGCAATGGTTGGTATGAATTAGAGCTACAGGGAAATGAAACCAATTCTGTATAACATAAAAGCAATGACAAAGTCCAATATCCAGGTCTTATGATCCTAAATATGAAGTGAAACTATTACTGTTTATATAAATGAAAAATAACTGTCAACTTATAATAAGAATTATGTATTGGAATGTGAGTGACCAAGTACACAAAAGATTTATCAAAGAGACAGTTCATAAAGTACAGAAACAAATCAACATCAAATTTGTTCAAAACTAAAACCTGTTATTGAAGTTGCAAAGAGTTCATGATATACAGAGGTATTTACAAATGCTCCAACATATCTCCCAAAACAGCCAACCCCTTCTCACTAGTTCGAGAGCTGTTTTTGTACCAAAAAAGATTCTATCTAGAACTAACAATAGATCCTATAAGTTTGGATCGACCTCCTTCAAAAGTGGGAATAATCCCTTACAAAATGCTTTTACACTACATGTGTCCTACAACTGTCACACATAATATTATGAGTTTAAAATCAAACAACTTTAAAACATCTACAAGCTTCTAGAAGCTTCAGCTAAAGTGGCCAAATCATTAAGCACCTAGGAGCGCCTTTGGAGTCTAGCCAGCTCCATATCTTTATCATTCTCCTTTTCCTGGGCTTTGAAATGCTCAAGCTGTTGCTGCATAGCTCGTTTCTCTTTAAGGACATTTCTGGAAACCATCAACAGTTTTTGAAACTCTGCCTCCTTTTCTTCCATATCCTCCCTTAACTTTTTGTTTGCCACCAATAGCTTTTCATTGATATCTTGCAAGTATTTGGTTTGTTCCTTATACGTTTGAAGGGATCTCTGACATTGACCAAGCTCTGGAGTAATATCTATATCTTCCTCTCTACTGCAATCTCTTTCTTCAGGCACAGTTCTTGATATTGATTCTTCATCAAAATTGTTTTGTTTATTTGTACAAAACATTTCTAGTATAGCTCCTGCTACACCTTGCCTGTCAATAAATTCCTCCACATCCTCACAATACTTATCCTCTGCTATATGTACTGTCCCTTCACTTGCAGCATCCTCAATAACCACAATTTCATTATCATCTCCCTGTGCTGCTCTTTTTTCCATTTGCATCTTCTCCCTTAATCTAGTTCTTGGTTGGCCTTCCTTAAATAATTGTTTGCAGATTTTCTTCTTGGAAGCAATGCATTTAAACATATCATTGAGTTTTTCTGTATGTTCTTCCATGCAGGGTGTTTCAGGGTTTACATTGCTCTGTTCAGGCTTATTAACAGCACTCATTTCTTTCTTCTTATCCTTCTGATCTATCTTTGTAGGGTTTTATATTTGCTGGCTGGCCTCATCAACCATTTTCTTACCCTTTTCTCTAGGGTTTTCAATAAAACCTAGCTCTGCCAACAAAGCACTCCATGACCTTTCTTCCTTTTCCAGCTGGGTTAAAACCAACAATTTAATTAATCCCTGATGATAAATTGATCTGGCCGTATGTGATGGGTGTTTTTGTACCTTAGAAATCATCTTTTGAAGGCTCTTGAGTAGGTAAAAAGGAAGGTTTAGTTGTGTAACACCTTGAATATGCAGTAAAAGATTCAAATGACATTTTAAGACTCGGTCATACCTTCCATCACAGGTAATATAGTTCTGGACCACTTCTAATGGCACTCTCCACGCTAGCTTCATCCTATTGACATGAACACCGTTCTTCCAATCAAGTTTTTCATTACCAAGAATCAAAAACTCACTGAAATCCTCTTTGAATTCTTTTTGTTTGAACCATCTCTCACCTTCTGCTGGCACATTGATAGCTTCAGCAATAGAATGTTCATTAACTCTCACAGTTAAGCTCTCTAACTGGACTCTGTCATCATCATAGTTCTCAATGAAAGCCATTGTCAGTCTGGAGTGATATCCCTGCAATTTGTCACAGAAGCTAAACCAACCTGATCTCTGTATCAACCTAGCAGACCTTGGGAATTGTTTAATCCACTCTGTATTGTTGGGTTCCAATCTGCATATGAGACCTCCAGGCCTTTTCTTTACCACCGGCTCTGGCTCCTCCTCTTCAATCTCCTTCGACATTTTGAAACCCTACAAGGATTTCAACTTAACTGTGAAGAGTAATAATACTTTATGTCTTAAACAAAACCAAGATGGTTTGCTGCATACAGCTCTGTGCTAACATCTGGGATGTGAATACATCTCTTCTTGTCCTAGAGGTAAAGCTTTATAAACTAACAAAGTGACAACTCGAATGAAATTTGAATGAACCTAATGATAGGTCTTTAACCCTGAAACCCCTGTCACATATTGAAAATACCAAAGTCTTCACATAGTATTATCTCGAATAAATCATTTTATACTGCGGCTGAATGCTTAAGCAAAACGGTGCTGAACCTGAAAATGCAGGTAGGATATATACAATATATTATAACCCTGAAATTGCATGCTCTAGGGTTTTGCAGAGGAACCCTAATTCTCTAAACATTTACATAATACTGCTCTTAACCAGGAAACTCTGTCAATCAAAACGCCTTCAAAATGTATATCCTGCACAGGAAATTGTATACTGCTGTATAGTCTTCACGCTGTATATCAAGCCCAGAATTGCTGAAAATGAAAGGAAGTAGATGTATATACTGCAATCTTAACCCTGCAAACCCTGGGGTTCGAACATAAACCGAAAATTCCTGAACATTGCATAACACAGCTCGTGAAGACAAACAGTGAATGAAACCAGCACTTGGATACTCATCCTCAGCAGAAAAATGAAACACGCCTTAGGAAAAAATGATATTTAGCTATTTCTGCCACGATGACCACCAGCATTTATTACATGAACGGTTTCGTTTGTGAAAAGACACCACCTGTGCTCTTTCATTATGACCACCGTATCAACTCATTATTTCATAGTCAAGCATATCAAAATATATAACATGCCAAATGCCCATGCTCAAAACATATATTCAAGACTATGAGAAAAGCTTATATCGATCATATATTTTATGAAATCAATAATAAACCTTTCAAAAACAAACCATATGTACATTATACCACCAGAACTTCATATGCTGCATGCTCAGAATATGCTGCCAGTTTGGGAAGACGCTGCCAGTTTGTAAAAATTTACCTTGTAACACATAATCCTTTGCACATACATAGGCTTTTAGTTGATGAATGGAACTTTTAATGATTTCAGGTAACTAAGGGAATCATAAGGGCAAACAATCAATCATACAACATAAAACAAAATGAAATTAAAACAAGAAAAACCAATGGAAATCAAAAATTTGAAAATACACACTAGGAACAACCCTAGAGATAACACCTCCTTACACAATTTTCAAGGAAACTTAACCTTACGTTTAGACTACTTGTCCCCCCTAGCATTGCGGGCATTCTTGTAATTAAAATTGGCATTTTCATTCTTATTCCCACCCTTACAATTATTTTTACCCTTCTTCTTATTCCTTTCGGGCTGCTGGTTGCCCTTCTGGTCCAACGATTGGACAGAAAGTACACTCAATGTTTGGGTGGGTTGGGACAAATCCATGGCTTGCCCCAAAGCAGATTGATTAATAGATAACTAGCTCACTTGTTTCATAACCGAATCCATAGGCTTGGCACTTGTACAACCCACAATTCCATCGGCATATGGTCCAGGCTTGATCTTGGGATTGAAACTAGAACGCGGAGCGTTATGTATGATCTCATACAGAAGTTCAGATTGAGCATAGATCAAATCCAACTCATGTTCCCTAAATATTGCTTGTTCTTCATTTTGGACTCCGGATGTAGAAACATCCTTCGCAATGTAAGGTAACAACGATTTCAGGAACCACTCAAGGAGAAATTCTGGTGGTATGAAGGCTTTAATCAACCTCTTCTGTCTATGCCACTCTTGGATATGGTCCGAGATATGTGTGGCTTTGTCTTGTCGAAATGTCAACAAGAGTTCTGTACCAATGTCGTAACACATGGGTAGCTGGAAGTGATTGAGGAAATTCATAGCAAAGTCATCAAACAAAACGAATGCCCCCCTTGGTAACTCTATATACCATTTCGCTGCAAGCCCAGTGAGGGTGCGTTGAAATAGCCTTAAACGTATTGATTCATCATGTAAGGAATTCGAAGAGCACCAAAGGTGAAAAGTAGTGACATGTTCACTAGGATCTTCTCTTGCTTTGCCCTCGAACTTGGGAATGTCCGAGGGAAGCTTGTTAGGGATAGCCAGACAAGCTGGGTCATGAGATACTGGATCATTCATGAGTCTTGATAAGTTAGGTAAGCTTAACGTTGCGAGGAAAGGGAGCCTAGGTTGAGCCAGTCTATGCCACACTCCCTAATAATTCTGGTTTATATAAGGCTAATTAATTTAAATACCATGGCCTTGGCCATAATACCCTCCTCCCATTTGACCCATGTAGGGCTGCATGGAAGCATTATGATTTGGTGTACCTTGACTATGCGGTGCTACAAAGCCATAATTAGGCGAGTAAGCAGGTTTTTGATACCCTTACCCATAGGGGTAATAGTTATGTCCATATTGCGGTCCATAATATTGTCCATGAGAAGCTCCATAAGGTGTCCCATGGGATGTCCCATGAGAAGATCCATAATTATCGATATGGGGAACTCCTTGCGATGGACAGTGAGATGATCTAGAAATAGGAATATGACCTCCCGAGACAACAGAAGGTACTTGAATTTGAGATACTACCCTGCGAGCAGTCGCAGTACGAACATGGCTAGTAGCAATATTCTGGCTCGAAGGACCACGTGAATGAGGGGGAGGAAGGGTTGTCAAAAATGCATTCGAAGGAGTAGGGTTTGAGGATGAAGGGACATGTGAAGGAATGTAAGTGGTATTCCCTATGGTCAATTGTCTCGGTTCTGGTATCCGCATATGACTACTAACACTAGGTTTAGGATGGACATCTGAGGTAGCTTCCATCACTGGGATGGAAGGTGCAATGTGACTAGTGCTCCCAAATCTCTCTGCATGGAAAGTAATAGGAGTGCCCTCAAGCATAGTGCTAGGTTCAATTTATGACTCGGCATGATGTGCTAGATCGTGTGCAGGGATATCAGGTATGCCATAACGAATATAAGTAGTCCTTGTGGGTTCATGATGAGTCTTGTCACCTAGTAACCAATACCGACGACCTGTGAATGAGGGATCATAACCAGAATGTGAAGCTATTTCTGGTGAAGGATCATATATAGGAGTAGAATCTACATCCCCAACCTCTTGAGGTGGAAAAGACATCTCAGGAATCTCATCCTCGTGATCTCCCATCGTGTGTGAATCAATGTGAGAAGTAGTCAGCTTGGACTATCTGTTTCTCTCTCCCAAAGGAGGAGGAGACGTGGAAGGCAGAATTCTTGCTAAACGATGAGAACAGGGAAGTGTTGCACCCGAATCCACAATGACTCAAAAAATGAAAAAGACTCTATCTAATTACACAAACCCTAGGAAAAATAGCGTGCACAGAGCATACACCTATACAATGTAAAGCCAAATCATGAGCAAAAAAGGGTAGGATATGTGAGCTCCCAAATGAAGTAGGTATGTCTCGCCTAGGAGAGGCTTGAGACTCCCATACACAACAAGCGGAGGTTCGTAACCAATTATAGTGGCCCTCAGCTTTAACGCATATAGCGACTGTGCTGTTCGACACCTACTTGGCCATGACACCTGCAGAATAACCTCTGTGAAGTACCCCCTTGATAACCTAGGTAAGGAAACTAAGGTCACCTCAATATAATCAATGCTTAGGCAAATAGTCATAGGCGGGATTGACCATATGGGTAGGGTGGAAAAGCCCAAAACTCTTGAAAGAGCCCCCAAATACAAATACAATCCTGGAAATATCTCCAGTGCTACTCAGTTCTGACCAGGGGTCATCCCAATCAATAATTGCTCACACTTCCTCGTGCTTAACTCCCTTGTAAGAGGAGGACTCTGATAAACACTAATTATATAAAGGAATTTCACTCTCTCACCTGGACAAACGAATACATGTTTCGTTTAGTGGTCTTGGAGAATTTTACTCACAATGAACTATTCCAAGACTGTAAAACCTAATCTTGTTGGTGCACCCTATAAAAGAAAAGAGTGTAATTCATTTTATTATGCGTTTATTTTAATTGGATTATTACTCAAAAGGGAAAATGATCATGCAACTAATGATGTTATGACGCAAAAAGAAGTAAAATGCACACCTAACAATCAATGCAAATGCACTATGTCGAATGAAAAATGGGGTATGCTACTACGTGAAGTGCAAAATTTTCCTTCAAATGAAGATGCAATCATTCCTATATGAAAATCTGACTAATACTTTTCTAAGCAAACCTAATGCAAGTACCATGCAAAATACAAAATGCAACAATGCATAATGATGCAAAAAGCAAATGTTTTTGTATTTTTTGAATTAAAATGAGATAATAAAGAAAAAGTATGACTCTACAACCCCCAGACTTTGCAAGCACTATCAGACAACACCCAAGCAAAGCACTAATGTAAAAGAGACCTAATGCACTAATCCCAAAACAAAAAATAGAAAATGCAATGACAAGAACATTCTAAAAAAAATTCAAACTAAAAAGCGTCTCTGGTCAGAAATAGAGGTGTATACAGACTCCGGAAGCATCCAAGAAGACTCAACAATTATCCAAACTCACCCAGCAACACTTAATCTTCCCCAAAAATAAAAACTCAGGGTATACCTGACTGTGTGTAGAAAACCCATGTATATACACGGATATCCCAGTAAAAACCGCATGTACACGCAACTGTGAAGACAAAACTTGCATACAGGAAGAAAAAGAGATAAAAAAGAAGGTAAATAGACAAGTTGAGACAAAATTTAATCCTATCAGACACTACCAGGAAAACATGCCCCCAGACCCGACTCAAAAACAAAGAAATCAAAGCAATTCAAGAACATTGAATGCCGATAAAACCCCCAAAGGAAATGACTAGGAACTCCCCAGTATGGTCTCCAATTCAGTTACGAAGAAAAATTCCTATGGCTTGGGGTACCACAACAGATAGAGTAACCGCAGAAATCAATCCTTTCCCATATGCAAGAGAAACAAAACATCTAACACTAAAGGATCTCGAAACATACCTTATTCCGGATGGTTGATGTAGATCCCCATTGAGCTTTTCCACTCTCGCTTGTATTAACAATTTGCTCTTTCAGCATTCAACAAACAAGACATGCATGCTGTATAATGGTGTTAGACCTACTCTAGAATATATAATCAATAAAATATAAGCATTTAAAAGCATCCATGGATTCAATACTCATTTAAATACATATTATTGAACAGGAAAAGATATTTCTATTAATATAAATCAGAGATTACAATAGTGACAAACTCTGTTCACACGTCTGCGAATCGAAGAAACTGATTCCTCCACCTAGGCCTCCACCACTTCAATCCTCCATCTCTCAATAGCAAGCTAAAAAGCAAAGGCAAGCTTGGGAAGAACACAAAGTGATCCAAGGAACAAAGGGATGCAGACTCAAGTATAATCTCCAGCAACAATGGACTATAGTTTTCTTGCTCTTCAATTCCTCTCCTTTCAATGTATCCAAAGGGTTCCTTATATAGTGCTTCAATGGGGTAATGGAAGGTCAAATATGAGTGATCTCAAGGCATATGGAAGGCCAAGAGACAAGTGACTCATATCCACATTAAGGAAAACTCCAAAACTATTTGGCCTTTTGCACACATCCTGATGTACGCGGGTTTGAGGGTCATATCCGTGTATATACGCAAGAATGGGTATAAAAGTCACGTATAGAAAATAATGCATGTTTTTAGGGATGATCTTGGAAACATCATAGGTAAAAAAATGTTCCATGGGGTCCAAAGAGTCTGCAGAGGGACAGGGAAGGCCATAAAGGTGTGATCCACCATGTGTGGTAAAATCAGTTGTAACAAGACTGAAACTAGGATCCTTCTAATCTTTGTTTATTTTAGTCTTGTTGATTAACTTATTCATGCCAAAGTGGTTGGCTTGATCCCTCATGCAAGTCTTCCTCCCAAGAGTTTTCTTATCTTACTTTAGTGCAGCGTAGGGTCTGTTTGGTGGTTATAGAGAAGAAGTCATTTTGCTTTGTTTACATTATCTGCATGCACTAGTTTGCAGGTTGTTTTTCTTTCTCATTCAAAAAGAAAAAGTAAAAAAGAACAATTATTTTCTTTATATGCATTTAGGCTAGGGTTTAGTCTTAGGTGCATTGCATACCTCTTTTTTTCAAAAATACAAAAGGATATCTTTCTTTCGTGGCCTCCATATTCAGTTTTGAAAAGAAAAAGAGAAGTAGAAGTTGGAATTTTGAATCTCTTTCACATTAGTCATCTTGTTTCTGCTTTCAAGTCAAACATCATTAGTTTCATTATCGCTACCTTTGAGTAATAAACAACCCTTAAAAAGAACATTAATATTTAAAATATATTATAAGTAACATTTTCATTCTAGGTATGACACATGCGAGTCTAGGATGGTGTTTCGGGTTAGGGTTATCTTTAAATACCCAAAAATTTAAAATCAAACATAGTGTCCTTTCGTTCAGGAAATCCAATCTCATAAAGAAAGAAACCAGAAAGATCCTCTTACACAGGATTCAAGCAAGGTCATGTGATACTGATTTGCGGAGATACCCCTCCTATACTTGGTTGAGCATACACCAAAGTTGTTGCATGTTTTTTGACTCACTTAGTACCTCCTTCCGACCTCATGTGGTGCCTTATATTTTTTGAGTTTTGGGCTTAGCTACCCTGCCCATGCGCATCGGTTGTACTGGTGACTGCTCTACCGAACCTTCTTTGCGATCTTGGTAGCCTTAGCATCTTGGCCTTTAGGACTCTACGCAGGTGATGGTGGAATGTTATTTCCATTATACTCATGGCAGACGTTGGGAAAAACCCCATGCAGCTCTTTGGAAAAATGATTGGTGATTCAAATTATTTCCCCCAAGTGATTGTATCAGTACCCCGACTAACTGTCATTCTCCCTTCACCAGTTAGTTATGGGCCCTCATTGTCCCAGACTCTCCTTTGGAAGGTATCCTTGTGTGCCTGGTCTAGATACCTAGGATTTTCTTCTAGTGGTATGCCCTTTGTTTTGTAATGCTGGGGGCACCTGTCCAACCTCTGCAATTCATGTTAGACCCAACCACTTATCCTCTTCAGCTCATGCTGGTGGAACCTATCCAGCCTCTGCAAGTCATGTTGGATCTAGTCACCCGGCCTCTGGAAGTCATGTTGGTGCCACACACTCAACCTATGCAAGTCATGTTGATCCTAACAACCCAACCTCTGGAGGTCATGTTGGGGCCACACACTCAACCTATGTAAGTCATGTTGATTCTAACAACCCAACCTCTGGAGGTCATGCTAGGGGAAAATAGTTAGCCTCTGCAAGTCATGTTGACACTGTTGAGAAAAATCACTGTTCAAAACACAAACCTAAGTTCCCTTGTAATATTTGTGAGGGAGATCATCTTACTCATCGATACCCTATTATTGCAGTGGTACTAAGAGTGTGGTATGAGTCTCAAGGATGTCCTGCTTTTGAACAACCTATAGTTTCCCAACAACCTATTCAAAATTCAGATGATTAAGTGGTTGAACTAATGTGATCTTATCAATCCCACTCTTCCTTCAGAGAGTGAACTTCATCAAGTGGTTGAACCAATGCAATTTTTGGTCAATCCCACTCTTCCTTCAGAGAGTGACCTTCATCAAGTGGGTGAATCGATGCCATCTTCGATCAATCCCACTCTTCCTTTGGAGAGTGAATCGCCTGCTAGTCATGTTTTCTTCACTACCAGTTCAGAACCTTTTGGACAAGGGGGAACTGAATTCACTTCGAATGAACCCCCATCAAGCCCTCATATTGCTTCCTTTAATTGGGATAGCCCAGCTGAGCCGCACCTTCCTTCGAATGCACCTTTCCAAATATTGAACACTACATGATTTCTCGTTGTATTATAGATGAAGGAACCTCTATTAGTATTTTATATGCATATGATTGGATAGGCATGGGATCTCCCAGCCTCATGATGACTGATAGTCAATTACAGCTTTTGATAGAAGAATTAGTCAAACTTTGGGAGTTCTTACTCAAACACCTGTTAATTTGGGTGGGAATACCATCTTAGTTGATTCTATGGTTATAGAGGACCCCTTGGACTTTAATATGCTCCTCGGGCATGATTATGTATATGCTATGAAATATGTGGTGTCTAAACTCTTTTGTGTGATGTACTTTCCTTGTAACGAAACTATTGTCACTGTCGATCAGGTGGAATTTGTTGATCCCTCTCCTCACCCGACTATAGACAAAGGATATCCTTTGTTAATTACCAGTGTTTCGGTAGACACTACCCTGCCATGGGTGAATTATGTGGCCCCATATCCCTCATGTTCGATTTCAACCGAGAAGAAGCCTCTATAATCATGCTTATCTTCTTGGGACTTGGTCCCAACAATTGATCGGATGATCTATCCAATGGGTACTTTGGAGGCTGCTGTCCACCCTATTGATCCAAATGAATGTTTAGACATGTGTCCTATCTGGTATGGTCTCCTTCCTTCAGATGAAGTATTTCTAGAGTCTATGATATAGTCTGACCTTCTTATGGATTTTGACTCAGTTTTGGCTAATTCCATCTCTGACTTGCTTATTGAGTTTGATCCTTTTGTCAATCGATTCTCAAGCTCTAACACTATTGAGTTCTCATAATTTCACATAGAGCAGCAAGTTGGTGATCCTAATGAGTTTGATTCATCTTGTAGACTCTTTCTGGCTCCCATGTTGTTGAGTCTATTCTTGTAGACCCCATTAGCTATGTCAACTTTATCTTTCCTCTTGAGGTTGATATTATTGATTATAAATCATCAAGCCTTATCCTTATAGAGTCTTCCTTGGTTAACTATGCCCCTTATTGAAGAGAGAAAAGCTGCAAATGTTTCTACCAAAGTGACTTGTATCAGATCTCTTATTATGAACATGATCTTGAGACTATTGTTTCTTGGAGACATGATTCTTAGTTGTAATCACAATTGTTTACTGGTCTCGACTATTTTTTCAAGTTGTAACCACATTTTCCTACACCCTTCTTGCGCTTATGAGCCTGATGCTAGTTTCCACTCTTTTAGCTCATTGTATAAGCCCTTATTTATGCTCTCATCATCACTTGGACTTATGTCATTATGTCGTTTCAACTTGACACCTTTTACCTGGAGGACATGTCCCCCGTGTGTCCCCCCGAGTGTCCTTATCTTGCTCATGTTCCTTGCATTATGCTTAGGTCTATTCCTCGCGCTTGGAGCTAGTTTCACATGCCTCTGACACTCATCTCCTTGCATTTAGAGAATTATTTCAGCTTTCCTTCGAACTCGTTAAAAACAGTAAGGAATCCATGAGTCGACTTTTCTAGGCTTGTTAAAACTTTATGGGAAAGGTATATGGAGTCATATTCAAGCCCTAGTCTGACTCCTTAAATATGACTATATTTTTGAGTTACTTGTTCTTTCATACTTTCTAAATTAAGTGAAGGGACATCCACATCAGTATAATTTTAACCCTTTTGCAGACCATTTGGATGACTTATACTCTAGTCGAATACGGTTAGAGGAGGATTCCTAGGTATAGGTTTATCTCTTTTTCGGGCCTAGGAGACTAAATTACGAAAAAGGAACCTGCTTGA
This sequence comes from Pseudotsuga menziesii, assembly GCA_001517045.1. NCBI lineage: Eukaryota > Viridiplantae > Streptophyta > Pinopsida > Pinales > Pinaceae > Pseudotsuga > Pseudotsuga menziesii. The sequence continues at coordinate 171,218 of LPNX010596791.1, forward strand.
GATTATTTTTTTTCTTTTTTATGCTCAAGTTTAAATCATGAAAACGATTATGAATATTTTTCATTCCATTGTCATGCACACTAAAACTTCAACACAAAAGCATCGAGTGATATTTCTTTCCTTCATACTTGTTAAAACTAAATCGTTCTACTTTTTTTTAAGGAGTGTCAGTATGGTGATAGGCTAACCCTTTTTCGGACCTTGCAGACTAACTATGAAAAAGGAATACCTTATTTATACTGAGATAAGAGATTTCTCCTATGGATTGTTGTATATTTTTTTGTACTTTAGAGACTAACTTTACGAAAATGTTCCCCCCTAGAGTCTTCTTTGGCATTTTTTAGACTCTCAAATTGTGAAAACTCTGTCGAGCATCAACTAATTTGGGCTCATAAAATCCACAAATCGGTGCTTTATCAAGAATTCTTCTATCTCTTCTTCGAGCTTTCCAACCTTTACAAGAAATAAGGAAACGAAAGTTCATTCAAATGTCTTTTATATCATGGCAGCAACTCTTGTATCCTTAAACAAAGCACCAGTTTTGAGTCTATCAGTAGTTGGGTTCTAGTTTTAAGCCTTAGGATGAAGCATGATTCATATTTTTTACTCCTCATGTTGGTTACTTTTCCAATTATATGGAGAATCTGTTAATATTACCTACATTGCATATTTGTATCGTTAGTCCCTTCGTGTCAAAAAACTTCCTAAGTCAATATTATGTTGTGCTCATTGTTCAAGGATAAAACCTTTGTCGACCATTCTGTAGTTGCCTTGAAATTTTGTGTTGGCCACTCCCTGGTATCATTCCATTACATCAATTCTTTCGTTGTTTGTCATTGCAAAACTTTGTCCTTTACTTTCCTCATGTTGGATGATGGAGGATTCCTTACTGCCTTCCTTCCAATGGATCTCTTCCTATCGACCTCAACACATATTGCTCTGGGAATGAGATTTAGAATTTATGACAATACCTTGGGGATTGCAGTCATTAGTGGAAATCTCCCTCACTATTGGGTAGTGGGAATACCTTAATATCTCCTACTCGATGGTTGTTTAGGTTTTCGACTTCAAGACCATTTATTCACACTTGTTAGAATGTAATAGGTACCTTGGGAACCATTTTCATTAATGGTGGATTCCCTCAAGTTTGTTAATGGTTTTCATCAATGACCAGTAATCAAACGGTTTCCTCCATGTTTGACTTCAAATCCTTTATTCACATGGTGAGGATTCGTACCTTTGGGTAGTTTGGATTGAAGACCTTGGGTCAACAGTAGCATCATCATCTTTTCATATTTCCCAATTTTTGCAAGACCTTATCACACTTCATATGAAATTTGCTAAGATATAGATCCACCTTGTATTCTTTTTCCTATGATTGATTATTGAACATGGATCCACATTGTTCATTTGTGGCCATGACTCCTCTAGATTTGATATGGTGGTTTTTTGCATTTTGTGCAGCCATGATAGTTACATCATTTATACAAATGTTGAATCCGACTTGTATCTTTATGGTGATCATTTTTATAAGGACATGTATGTCCCAGAGATCGGTTTTGTCTGACATTTATCTCTCTTTCAAGTACCTTCGTTAGAGCCTACGATATTGGATTCTCCAATTTTTTCGACTCCATGACTCAATTGTTCCCTATTTATAATGTATTTCGGCTATCATCTTACCCTCTAAACTCATAAATTAGGGGGAATCTATTATAGACCAAAATGGCACTTATCCATATGTGACAACATTTACATGTTTTCTCACATGATGACCATTCCATGACGACACTTCATGAAAGCTATTGCCAGTCACTCAAAGGACACTTGTGGATGGAAGACCCATATCTAGAGTTTTGTAAGTTTTTTTAACCTATTTTCTAGACCATTGGAAAGGTATCGGACCAAGGAAAAACTTTCCAGAAGACACTAACTCTTGAAAATGACTTTTTTGACCCATACGCAAGTTGGTAGAAGGAAAATTGCATTTTATACATGACTTGTCAGTGGGAAACCTGCATAGACGCAATTTTTCAATGGGAAACCCACGGTTATCCCTGTAAGTGGTCAAAATTTTTAAAATTCTTGAATTTTGGGTGGTTTGGGTGGTTTTGGATCTTCTCCTTTGGTTGTAACTGACCTATCCTTGAGTCTAACTCTTCATATAACTATATAAGAGATGGAGAGGGGTCCATGAAGAGGTACTTATCCTTTGGTATTGTTATGCTGGTGAAATTTGGACTCTCATCTCCCATACCTTTTCCCTAGCTTCCATATCTCTTTGTTGCAGAGCTTGGAGGCTGTGATTCTTGGAGAAGAGAAGCAGGAGATCCAAATCAAAGGTTTCGCGAGGTTCCTTGCATGACGAGAAGGTATATCTTGTACTTCTTCCATTGATTAATAAATATTTGATGTTCTTGCTTTTCCAAATCATTGTATGATAGATTTTGTATCTATGTTTATGATCACATGTTAATGTCTATTAGATTAGGGTTTTATTTCATCTTGATTATCATTGTCTTATATGTGGTCAAATTGGTTTGAGGAAGGTTTGAAGTTTGTTCTTGCAGGTCTCTTGGTTGAAGAGAAAGAAGAGGAATCAAGGATAAATCTGGGATCGGCCTTTAGTATGTAAGGTATGAACCCTTCTAACCCTTGATACCTTGTCTATATTTATGCTTGCAAAACTTTTTATATCAGTATTTATACCCCTAGTACGTTGGTGGCCTTGACCCCATCCATAGGAGCATTTCCTTAACAATAACGGAAACGAAGGATTCAATTTTGGAGAAATATAAATGTTGTTCATATGTAGTAAGTTTCTTAGTATGAATTCCTAACCATGTGGATGCAATAGTTCTTATTTCATTTGGCTTAGCAATAATAGGCCTATTATCATATTCATAATTACTTCTGCATTAATATCTACACTTGTGTTTGTAGAACCATGACCAGTAGATATTTATTGCTTCTTGTTGATGGTGCAGTTTCATGGAATTTCTTAACCCAAAATTTCCTGCCAATATTCATTGGGGAACTTGGAGAGTATGTATGTTTGAAATTGCTTCCTATTTTTGCAAGCTTTTATATGGGAATGGCTTCCACCTTCATCAATAAGATCAGTAGCTTTATCCAACAGAACTGGTTGATAAAAATGTGCAAAAAGTTTTCCATTCTCCTTGTTCTCTCCAAACATGGTATTACCATTTTTTTCATCACAGTCTGGAAAAAATGAATATAATTCCTTAGTGCTAAATATATACATCTGTTCATTTAAAAATATCATTTAATTAATAGAACCATCTCCATGATTGTAAATTAAATCCACATTACCAATATATACATATGATATAAACTCCATCCCTCCAAGAAGCATGCACTTACTATTTCACCATCTCTTCTATAGGGATAATTTACCTTTCGAGACATATTATATGGTTAATCTAGTGGTGGTAATCCTCTATACACTTGTTCAATTCTTCATTGAATGGGAGCCTCATTCTCAACAATAATTCAATCTCTTGAAGAATAAGAACAAGGATTTTATTTGTCATTAGGAGCCCACTCGTTTTCTTTGTTGAAGAATATAACTCATAAGGACGTGAAATGGCATATACATTAGTGTAGGATTTCATTATTTTGACTAGTTTGGTCTAAATATCACAACCAAAGGGGAGATGTAGCTTGGGTATGAGAATTCCCACCGTGGTTGTAAGAAACAAATATCATAATATTGGATGATAACTAGAATAATAAGTGAGGATTTATTGATCACAACACTAGGTACTTAGTATACTTAGTAGTAGTTTGAATAATTGTTATTTTCTTCTTCATTGTAATGTATTAACAGGACTTTTGAATAGAATATATTGACATGATCCCCCACTCTAAGTTGATAAATTTAACTCTTAAACATATACAATCATTTTTCAAACATTCTCAAAGTATTAATTGGTGGGTAAAGGACATCAATAAGGAGGAAGTGATGTTAAAGAGGAACAATGTGGTTATGCAGTAAGAATACATTGTCTTGAGTTATTATTGATTAGATCTCACTCATTGAGTTTATGTTAGTAGGGATAGTTATTTTTTAGATTATAGTATTCCTTATCCCCGTATCCACCTCAAGTCATGTTCATGACAAGCATTAAGGGCAGAGTACCCAATAGGATCTTCTCGACACATAATCAGATTCACTCGGGCCTCATTTAACGTGTTTCAAGATACCGGTATTTTGTCCCTTAAGGAGACCATTCCTAGTATATTTTTGAGTTATAAAACCATCTCATATCACAAAAATACATGTCCAAGATTATCAAATTAAATTTCATCAAAAAATAAGCACAATTTGAAAAAAAATATTATTGACCCCTTTCATTGGTCACTAGGTGGACTCCACATGAGTAGAGTCTTGCACAAATATGAAATAAATTTTTAAGAGTTTCTAGAAAATGAAATTTCCATAATTTATATTTCTTGAAACAATATTTACAATGAGCCCTCATTTTCCCAATTCTAAGTTTGCATGCTCAATCTATGAAGAGCACATTAAGTTGAGTGTCTCCCAATAGGAAAAATTCCATATTTATGAATTCACTTATCCAATTCTATTATGAATGAAACACAAAGAGAAAATACAAGGTAGTGATGATGTAGGGATATTTGAAACCTTTACAATGTTATATCATACATTCATATTTTGTATCCCCGATTATTGTCAACAAACATTCACAAGATCCACACTAGTTTTAGGAAAGTCGTTGTTAACAACCAAATTTACTCACCTTCCAAGTCATCATCTTTATTATTATTTTGCATCATTATTCCACACCATTGTACCATTTTTCCCTCTCATTCCATCTATATAACCTTGAGTAAGTAATAAAATTCCAAAAAAGGAAATTCAAACTCCAAATTGACCACCCTAGAAGTAGGTTGCAACTTTTCCCTCAAATCTCATGACCTGAGTCACAATTTCCCCCCATAATAACTGGGACCTCGTACCAAAACTTGATTTTCGTCAAAATTTTGTTATTTCCTACTTTTCTAGTGAAGAACGGGTTAAAAGTGGACACTTACCTTGATTTGGTCCATGTTAGTTACATATCTAGGGCTAAAAAACCTAACTTACCACTAAGACATCAAAGGAAATCGATAATGTTCACATTTCTTGTAGATCCTCCCCATGACCTCTCTCATGCCTATAAAAAATCCCTTGATATCACCATTCCACACAAAATTTCCATATCACACTCATGTTGTCATGCTGCTAAAATTATCCCGAAATTGAAGAAATTCATATCTTACTTTCTACTTCACCTAAAGGAGATTACTATGGTGATAGATGGATGGAAGTTGTGAGTTTGGAAAGGAGAAAAATGGACCCTCCCTTGGATAGTTGCATGGGGCCTATTTCCTCTTCACTATACCAAGGTCCTTATCTCTATACTAGTTATTTGAGATAATAGAAAAGCCATTCTTTCATTCATTATGCGTTGTCTTGGTACACTTTATGTGTAATGTGATTGAAGGATGATCATATTCTTTTAGTTTAGTATTAGTTTATTTTTGGTGTTTTTCTTTGCCCTCATTCAAATCTATATGAAGGTTACACAACCATTTGGTATGTTCTTTTTGCATGTTTAGGTGATTGTTTACACCATTCATATTTTGGTGAGCATACTAGGGAGGATCCATAATCCACCCTTGGTTGTGTTAGATCTCATTTTCCAACCATATTTTTGAGATATTTATTCCTTGGATCTAGCCATGTTTGCTTTCTATTTGCTATTGTTGAAGTCGCAAGTAGGTTCGAGTCACCGAAACCATACCTTTTCAATCGTCACCAAAAACATTCATCATTTTTATGTAGATTTTGTGTATGCGTCCCGACTTTCACTTCAAAAGTCACAACCTATTTTTAAACCCTGAATTTTTTTTTATTTCATAGGCAATTCCTCCTTTATATTTTCCCAATTCGGTATGCTTTTTTGTTTTATTTTTTTTTTATGATTTCACTTTTACTGTTTTCATCTTGATTGCTTGTTGTAGTGGTTGATTACTACTCCTTTTAGATGCTATCATAAATCAAGAGATCAAAAGGTCTTATTACTTGTTTCCTTTAGGGTTCTTTTGGAGGTTTGTTTTTAGCTAAATTTTATTCATTTTCAGTAAGATCGATTAACCGATTTACTTTGGTTGTTTATTTTTTGGATTGGTTTAGAGTATCTTGATTTCTAGTTGGTAACCGTTTCTCTTTTCTTTACATATTCATACCATGATTCCTATAGTGTTTGTATGCATACTTGGAATTGTGAGTACCTTAATTGTGATCTATTGTTCATTGAAATATAATAGATTTATTTCAAGAAAAATGTCATTTAGTTTAGTATTGAAATTATCTTATTTATCCCTTCATCAATGTACAAACATTTACATTTCCTTCTCATTTACATTTTATAGTTGTATACACCACTTGCACGCACACTCTCACGCCTTAATTCAAAACATCACTTGGTTCATGACCCCAAGTGGAGCCTAAAAATAAACCCTAATATAAACACAGTAAATTCCTCATTGAGGACCAAAAGGAATTTTCTTTCTAGGATAGGAATTTGGGGATAGGCATCCAAATAACCCCCCATAGTCATTATACATCTAAGACATAGTGGTTGAAATTTTAGGGAACCAAAAACCTCTAGTATTTTTGGACACATTCACGACCAATTTGTGTGTGTTCCATCCTTATAGGGTGGTATGTGGCAAGACAAAAACCGAAGGAATGATTGGGGATCCTTTCCCTTTCAGAAACCAAAGATCATCTAGATCATTGCCTTTGGGATGAAGTTGTAGGAAACTCATTTGACATGTCTGAGAATGAGATAGCTTAGTGACCATTTCATTAGGCATCTTACTGAAGTGGAGGGGTAGTTGGAGGAGATAGAAGTGAGTAGAAACTTTCTCTATAACTATTCCATTTGATGTTCACTCATTAGACCGATAGGACATGAGGCCCTTGTTTGTGTCTAGTGTTTGGAAGACTCGTTTTCCTTTCTACTTATTTTACTAGGATGGGACTTGAAAACCCCATTGTTGAAAATATTTGAGGAAAAATCCTTTTTATTTACTTTTCTTATTGTAGATCTCCTTAGGGATAGTGGGTCTTTTATCTTTCTAGTTTGCTATTTTAATTTTTATTCTCTTTGAATATATTAGATCATGTGTTGCATTGATGTTCCACTTGCTATTTATTTAGCACCATTTAAAAATTTGATATTATTTGATTTGAACATTATTTACATTAGCATTGTTTTAGATTTGCATAGTTGGATTGTTTTTTTGGATCCCATAACCATATATCCTTTGAGGTAATCATGTAGACTTTATAATCATCCCCCTTTGTGTGATTTGTTAGGCCATGCCATTGGATCCATGATTCACATGCTAATTCGACACCCATCAACATCACTCGATTATTCCCCTAAGTCATCAATTTTTTTCTCCTCACAGCTTGGATCACCTTCATCTCCCCCTTTTTCCAACACTTTGGCTAGTAGTGTCCTTGTGTCCACCAATAGCCCCATTTTCGATGGCATTCCCATTTTCGGTGGTGGAAATCTCCCTCTTTTTAGAGGAACCATTGGTGGTGGTCCCACCAACGAATCCACTACCAGAACCATTGTTGGTCCCTTTACCTCATAACCTACTATGAGTATTACTTTCATGACTAGTCTAAACCTTCCATCTTTTGAGAGAATAACTAATTATCCCATTTGAAATTATCCTTCATGGCCTCAAATTCCTACCAAAGTCCCATCGGACATCCCTAAGTTTGAAGGGAATGCAGGTGAGGACCCCGAGAACCATTTAATGTGCTTCATTTGTGGTGCTCCTCCAATAGAATCATATATTATACCATTTGGATATATTTGTTTCAGAGGACCTTAACTGGTGTCGTTGCCAAGTGGTATATAGAGAAACCCCATGGGATGCATACCAACTTTGTATCCCTAGCTTCCAATTTATTAACATTTTTCTAGTTACATGTCTATTATGATGAGGGAGTTGAGACCATATTGTCATGTCGTAAGACCTCATCTACTCATATCATGGATCATATCCACGAGTGGTGCTAATGCAATATTATTTGTAAGATTATGCTTGATGATTGTATATTCTTAAACTACTTCCTTAAATATATCCTCCCAACCATAGCCAAAGGCGTGGTCTATAAGCGTATGCAAACCAAATAAGAAGTTATCCTTAAGGATCAGTAGTACGATCTTATTTACGCATAGTCCAAATACCAAGGGCGTGGCCCTTAAAGGAGACTCCACCTAGAAGGATCCTTCAAGGGTATGTCATGGCATCGATGGTGTTATTATTTCTATTGCATCATATCCAAATCCATACCAGTATTACCCTACCCCTTCAAGTGGTTACTCATATGGGAATCCCCTCATATGGTTACTCGTATGGTAATCTTTCGGACCCCCATGTTCATGGAACCTTATATTAATGGCTCCTTGTCTGGTGGTACTTCTATCATTTATATGGTTCCTCTAACCATCAACCCTTATTATCCTTTTCATGTCATACTGCCATCCCCTCCAATGAAACCACACCAGCTCCACATTTTTTTCATGGGAAAGTCTACGCTTAGTAGAATATGCCTCCCCAACATGTGCCCAATAAATAATGAGCATAATTGAAAAATTCTAAGAAAAATAACAAGGAGAAGAACAAAGGATACAACCAATTTCAAGAAGGTGGGGGCCAACCCTCCTAAAAACACTGGAGTTAACCCAAATCCCATGAATCAGGATCCCAATAAAACTTCTAAGCAAGGTAAGAACCCTTATTTATGGACTAATCATAAGTGTTCATTTTCCATTGTTTACAGGCATTACACTCACCATTGTTCCAATCTATATAAGGATTGTCAATTTTGGAATGAGGCCAACCAGCATAAAGTGGCTAGTTCCCCACAAGGAAAACATAATCTACCTACCCCTCATATGATCCAGTTGCAACCAATGGTCCTACACAACCCCTTCCCATCGCAAGGGATGGTCACAACACAACCTATGGGACCCTATCCATATTTACCATCATATTTCGATCATCCTCATGATCCTTATGTCCATCATCTTCTGATGATGTATGTTGATATCAATCTCTAGGATATATGTAACTAATATGGTTCAGCTACCAATGCCTCTCTAAGTGACAAAGACAATGACTCCATAAAAAATTAAGAACCATTGCACCTACCTTGTCTTGCTATGGGTGGTGTCTCTAATATCCCTTTGCGTCATGTAGAGGATAACCCCAATGCACATGCAAATCCTAATATCATTGTGGAAAACTTGACATTGTCCCCTGCCACCATGTCTACATTAGAGGCTCTTCATATTTTTCCTACATAATGTAAAGAATTATATTTCTCCTTAGGTGAAATTGATCCCTCCAATGCTCACCGAATGATGTTTGATCTTGATCAAGTGAAACCTCAAATGTCTTTCTCAGTAGCTTTTCATATTATGGTAACCATCAAGAATTTGGTTATTCATCATTACATTATCAATGAAGGTTCCTATACATGTGTCATGTCTACCCATGTTTGGCATAAGATAGGTTCTCCTGAACTTGTGTCGTCCCTAATCACATTGCATGCATACAATGGCCATGCTTACCAACCAAAATCTCTTCTATAGAATGTCCACAACTAGTTGGCTAGGAAAACAATATTAATTGACATTGAGGTTTACAATTCCCAATTAGATTACAGCCTCCTCCTTGGGCGTAGCTACATGTATGATATGTAAGAAGTTGCCTCCATGGTATATATATTTATGATGTCCCCACCATGAAGGGAATATTTTAAAGATTGATAAACTAACTTATTGTTATCCCAAGGGTTCGGCTTGTCTAGATCATGTCTTACCTATGGTTGATAGCAAATTAAGAATTATTTCCATTCCATCATTCATGAGTGTCAGTCCAAGCATTTTCCAAGATGCTTATATAGTGGGATATTTTCAATCCCTATATCCCCTACAAATGAAGGTGGAGATATTAGAGTTGTGCACTATCTCCTATGAGAATTCTATTGCCAAACCTCAACCTACACCCTCTCCCAACTAGTTTCCAGGGACTATTTGAGGGGGAATTCCTATTCATCAGATCTCATTTCTATCTCTACATTTTAATATAGTAAGTACTCATGTCATCACTACGCTCAACCTTTTGGGTTTGACATTAGGCCTTCTTGTTTGGTACCTTACTCTGCCAAACCTCCCTCCCACACCACATGTCATCTTGTATCGTGTGAAATAGATTGGTACTTATAACAACCCACATTCTACCAAAAACAAGGCTAGGGGTAAAGCTAAGAATGTGGCACCACGATCTACTCTAAATCCGGATGTAAATCCTACTCCCTCTACCACAGAATGAGCACACATGCATTGTGTTGTGTGATGTCTTGGGTCATCCCCCCCATCATTGTCTAGAGTTTCCTATCCTACACAATCATACTGAATCCACATAAGATAATTAAATCGATGAGAACACTCTAGTTGTCCACATCCCCAATGCTACCAAACAATGCAACAAGGCATTGTGCGCAAACCATCCCTACATGTTGTGTGGCATTTATGACCCCTATTCAATTAAACTGGGTGTCACTGAGAACATTCTTTTAGGTGTTTCCTGTACTCTTGAAGAGGCGACCTCCTACAAGGCTCTTTTTCAATTGTTCCATGATGTTATTTCCTAGTCCGATGCAAAATTTACCGAACTCAACCCTACTATTGGTGAACATCATATTGATACACAACCATATGTCACTTCAGTCCACCAAAAATAGAGACCTATTCACCCTTCAAAAACATCGATTGTTACAAATGAGACACTAAGTTAAGTAGATCAAAGTTTATTTATATAATTGCATACACCACATGAATATCCAACCCCATTACAATAAAAAATAATCAATGAACCTTACGTGTTTGCACTGACTTTTGAGATCTAAATTAAGCATGTCCCAAAGACAATTATCCCACCCCCTTCATCCACAAGGTTATCGATTCATGCACCATACATGAGGTCCTTTATTTATGGATGGATTCTCATGGTATAAACAAATTCAAATCTACCAATAGAACCAATATAAAACAAACTTTACCACCCCATTGGGAACCTTTTCTTACAAAGTCATGCCTTTCAGGATCAATAACATAAAGCCACTTTTCAATGTGCCATGTCATATTGTTTCCATGATGTGGTCCATGTTATTGTAGCATACTTGGATGACCTCAAAGCGCACTCCAAGAAATTCTCAAAACATCTCAAGGACCTTCATTAAGTGTTCCTATGATGTCGTCAATATAACATCCGCTTGACCCTCTCAAGTGTGTATTTTTCATTCCTATAAATCTATTGGTAGGATTCATAATTTCCCAAAAAGGGATCATTGTTGATCCTTTGAATTTTCAATCCGTCATTGATATTCCCCTATAAGTACCTTATGTCAACTGCAAAGTCTTCAATACAAGATGAACTTCTTATGCCACTTCATACTAGATTACACCATGACAGTTCATGGATTCTTGCATTTTCTTTGCTCCAATATTTCTCTTATATGGGACAAACAAGCACAAGCCTCTTTTGATTCCTTAAAATAGGCTCTTAATTTTTCTCCTTGATTTTTCCTTCAAAACTTAGAAAGGAACTATTCCTTTAGATTTCGGCATTCAATCATTCCATTTTGGAGTGCTCATCCAAGAGGATATTGTTCATCAAGAGAATTTCATATATTACATGAGTAAGAATTTGTCTGGTCCACCTCTCTCATATCCTCATGAGGAGAATCTCACCTTAGTTGTTTTTTTTTTCATCTAGAATCTCTTCCATTACATACCTCTGAGTAGCACCAAAGTTGTCATAAACTTGAACCCAATGCTTTATCTATTGAATCAACACCTTATTCAAGGTCAATTAACCAAGTGTATAATTATCCTTCAAGAATATGACCTTGATTTTGTGACCCCCGGGAGTACAAAAGACCTGGATTTTGTAGATCTCATCATGGATTTACCATCTACTTCCTCCCCATCCCCTATCATTGATCACCTTCTAAATAAACATTTGTTCACTATCTCTTCTAATGATCCTTGGTATGGGGACATCCATGTTTACTTATGCACCTATAAGTTCAATCCTCACCACAATTGCAATGGTTGTCATTGTATCCATCACCAGGATCCATGGTTCCCTCTTATCGACAATATCTTATACCGATGAGGCATTGACACCATCTTACGACAATGTCTCACACATGATGAGGTCGAACGGGCCTTAATTGAATTCCATAGCAGATCCTGTCGTGGCCATCTCTTAAGATTGACTACCACCCAAAAGGTCATTTACAATAGTTAATTTTGGCCAATCGTTTTTTCCAATTCCATTGCAACAGTCAAGCATTGTCATTATTTCCATATTTTTTCCCCTAAAAAGAGAACATCACTTGCACTATTACATATGTTAGTTACCATTGGTCCCTTTTGCAAGTGGTCCATTTAATTCATGGAATGCAATCCTACATCGGTCGATGGCTATAAGTACATCGTTGTGAATGTTGACTATTTCACCAAATGAGTTGTGTTAGAATTTTAACATTAAGCTAGCATTATATTAGGATCTTTAACTGAGATAATAACAAGCACAACAATCAAACACAAGAGACAATGAACACAGTGTTTTTCCTCAGGGAAACCATAAATGGAGAAAACCACGCAGCTTCCTTAGAGATAGAATCAGCACCAAAAGTAAAACCCCAAAAGAGTAAAATGATATCCCAACAGCAGTAACCTCTTTCTTTCTTGCTCCAGTGTCTTCTTCTTCCTCAGCTATGCACTACAACTAAGTGTGAGTGAGTGTGTGTTAAATAGAGAGGCTAGCTCTCTATTTGTACTAATTCGTGACTTAACTAAACCCAACTAGGGCTGACTTCACTAGGTGAGTCTAATAACCCTAGTACCCTGAAACTGCGGGGACTTTAACCCTTAACCAATATGAGGGTTACCCACAATGACTTGACATGACTTGTTTACATTATAGAACCTTTTGATAGGAACATCAGGGCATGACATGACTCAAGTACATTACAAATACATCCCGAAATAAACATCAAGTTACAATACATAATAAATACAAGTGAATACATTCCGAAGTTACAATTACATCAACACTCCCTCTTAACTAGGAAGGTATTCTCTCGACACAATTTATCAGCACAAGTATTCTTCTTTGTATCATCTGGGTCATCGTCAAGTACTCGTCATCTTCAAGTCATCTTCATCTTCAGATCTGGATCATCATTGGATCTGGATCATCATCACTAGATCTGGATCATCACTGGACATCATCACTCGATCTGGATCATCATCACTGGATCCGGTTCATCACTTGATCTGGATCATCACTACTGGATCATCATCACTGGATCATCATGGGTGCTATCTTATGATTCTTGTCACAAGAAGTTCTACAGAGCCAGCCCTTTTTCATGCTGGTTGTAGGCCTAGCATCCATGTAGGTCTTCTTCAGCGCTTATATCTAACACCAAGTCAGAATGGCCCACCCAACACTTACATCTGACCATGAGAGGAACACATCCAACACCATGTCAGAAAGGCATGCCTAGCACTCACATCTGATCATGTAGGAACCAATCCTATAATCACATCAGAAAGGCCCAGCACTCACATTCACTAGCATGATAGGACACAACTACTATCATTTGTGAAAAGGCTCAGCACTTACAACCACCAGCATGATAGGACACAACTACTATCATCTGTGGAAAGGCATAGCACTCACATCCACCAGCATGGTTGGACACACCTAATACCATCTGTGGAAAGGAACATCACTTACAATCACCAGCGTGGTAGGACACACCTACTACCATCTATGAAAAGGCGCAGCACTCACATCCACCAGCATGATAGGACACACCTACTATCCCCTGTGGAAAGGCCGGCACTCACATCCACCAGCATGATAGGACACACCTACTATCATATGTGGAAAGGCTCCGCACTTACATCTGATCATGTGGGAACCAATCCCACAGTCACATCAGAATGGCTCTCAGTCCCAAACTGAGGATTCTTGGTAACTGACCAGGTGCCTCCGTTCAAAGAATGGTGGTATCCTTTATATCTGACACTAAGTCATAATGGCCAGCACTCACATATGACATGGAAGTAACCAATCCTCTCACCATGATAGATTGGCTCTCAGTCCTAGATCGAGAATTCTTGGTAACTCACTAGGTAGCTCCATTCCAAGAATGGCAATAGACCTTATATCTGGTCATGTAGGAACCAATCCTACAGTCATATCAGAATGGCTCAGCACTCATATCTGACATGGAAGGAACCAATCCTCTCACCATGACAGAATGGCTCAGCCCTTACATCTGACCATGGAAGGAACCAATCCTCTCACCATGTCAGAATGGCTCACAGACTCATCACTTCCCCTTGGAAGGAACCTCGATCTAGAGAACACCAAGCTTCTCCCTAAAGTACTCAAAATTCACTCTGGCCAATGGCTTCATCAACACATCAGCTATATGTTTGTCCATCAAAACATACTAGAGCTTCACTGCTCCCCTCTGCACCATATCCCTAATATAGTGATACTTGATCTCGATATGCTTCGACTTCTCATGGAACACCAGGTTCTCTGACAAATTCACATAACTCTGGTTGTCGCAATATATACAAGTAGTATCCAACTTGAGATCAAATAAATCAGACAATAGCTTCCTTAGCCATACTACATCACAATCAATTGAACAAGCTGTGACATACTCTACTTCAGCTGTACTTAGTTCCACACAGGATTGCTTCCTGCTAAACCAAGAGATCACATCTGATCCCATACTGAAGCAACACCTTGAAGTGCTCTTCCTATCGATGGAACTACCTGCCCAATCTGAATCAACATAACCCTCTAGGTTAATCTTCTGACTCGCCTCATACTTGATCCCATAATCAACTGTACCCTTTAGGTACTTCTGAATATGCTTTGCAGCAATCAAGTGAACATGTCTCGGATCTGTCAAGAACTGACTCAAGGTGTTCACAACAAAGCAAATATCTGGTCTCATGTTCATCAGGTACATCAAGGACCCAATCATCTGACGATACATCGTAGCATCAACCACTTTTGATGAAGCATCACTCAATAGCTTCAGGTTAGATGCCATAGGTGTGGTCATGGCCTTGCAGTCCATCATCTCAAACCTCTTCAGGATCTCTACTGTCTATTTCCCTTATCCGAGGGAAATCCCATCTATATTCTACAAAACCTCCATGCCTAGAAAATAATGCATCATTCCCAAGTCCTTCATTTCAAAGTCGACATCAAGCTTTCTCTTCGTATCATCAATTAACCCATCCATACCTATTACAAACAGATCATCTACATACAGTAGGAGCGTCACTGGGTTTCCATCTTCAACCTTGTAGTAAAGGTTGGAATCTGCTTTACTCTTGGTAAAGCGCAAACTAGATAGAAATCTATCAATTCTGTTGTACCATGTCCTAGGTGCCTATTTCAAACCATAAAAGGATTTCTTCAATCTACATACATGAGACTCCCTATCATGTGTCTCAAAATCGAGTTGCTGCTCCACATACACTTCTTCTTCTACTACACCATTCAAGAAAGCAATCTTGACATCCATTTGGTGTATCTTCCATTTCATTACTACAAATATAGCAAGTACTGATCTAATGGAAGTGTATCTATCTATAGGTGAAAAAATTTCTTCATAATCTATTCCTTCTTTCTGGGAGAAACCACGAGCAACAAATCTTGCTTTATATTTTCTATGCTACCGTCTGCAGCATGCTTGATCTTGTAGATCCATTTGGAAGTTACAACAGACTTCCCTTCTGGTCCTGGGACAACATCCCAAACATCATTCTTCATGTTTGATTGATACTCTTTGATCATAGCATCCTTCCATTCTTTTCGTTCTATCGCTTCTTCATAATTGGAAGGTTCTTTATCAATGAAATCACATAATAAAGCTACATATCCGGAGCAGGATCTAGTCCTCTTTCTTTCTCTGTGATTCTCCTATGGAGCCCCATACCTTTTTGCACCTTGGATAGCTTCTCGTACCCAAGCAGGTTTCCTCTTATGAGGATTATTTTCCTGAGGTGGATCTACAGGTTCTTGAGGTTCTTCAAATTCTCGATCTTCTTCTTGAGTTTCTTCCTTCATGGTTGTATCATGAATCCTAGGTGCTTATGTTTCTTCAGGTTCTTTAGTAGGTCTCTTTTTGGATTTGTTGTAAGCTGTGTCTTCATCAAATGTCACATCCCTGCTGATTTCGATCTTCTTGAATCCTGGGAAGTATATTCTGTAAGCCTTCAAGCTTTCGGAGTATCCCACAAATATACCCTTCTTTCCTGAAGGATCTAATTTTTCCCTCTTTTATTTTGGAATGTGTATGTACACTGGACAACCGAATATTCTGAGATGGATGACTTCTAGTTTCTTATCGAAAAATACTTCTTCAGGTGTCTTGTTATCAAGTACTCTATGTGGAGTATGGTTCTGTACATACACCGCTGTTCTGGCAGCTTCTGCCCATAGATGCATGGGAAGATCTTGATCATGAATCATTGCTCTTATAGCTTCCATGATAGTTATGTTCTTCCTTTTTGCAACCCCATTCTGTTGTGGATTATATGGAGTAGTTAACTCCCTCTTAATCCCTGAATCTTTTCATAACTCTTTGAATTCATTTGATGTGAATTCTCCGCCATTATCTAATCGAAAGGTCTTGATCTTCTTTTCTGTGTGATTCTCGATCAAGGCTTTGAATTCCTTGAACTTGCTGAATACTTCATCTTTGTTCTTCATGAAGTAAATCCATGTCTTCCTAGAAAATTCATCAATAAAAGAAACATAGTATACATACCCACTTAGTGATCTTGATGACATTGGACCGCATACATCAGTGTGGATGATTTCCAAGATTCCTTTTGCTTTGCTATCACTACTTGGAAATGTCTTCTTTGTGTTATTTCCTTTCGCACATCCTTTGCAGACCCCATCATGTTTTGCTTGAATTTCTGGAAGACCTTCAACAACTTTTCTTGCAAGTGGTAGTGCTCAGCAATGCACATGTGCAAGCCTTCTATGCCAATTTTCATTTGGCTCTACTGTGTCATGGACCAAGGCTTGTTCTGGATGGCCCTTCAATTTGTACAATCCTCCTTCTTGTTCCCCAATCACTACTACATCATTAATAGTATTTTCTTTTGGCCACATGATGACTTGACCATCTATAAATCCAACCCTCATTCCTTTTGCATCTAATGCAGATATGGAGAGGAGGTTCTTCTTTAGTCCTAGTACAAATAATACTTCCTTCATTGTCATAGACTTTCCAGAGTCTAGATTATAGGAGGATTCCCCGCTACCTTTTATTGGATACTGGTAGTCATCTCCGAGCTTCAACTTGTGAGGTGATTCATGTTCTAATAGTTTTACAAAGGATTCCTTGAATCTTGTCATATGTTTGGAAGCCCCACTGTATATAAGCCAATCATTTCTTCCATGAGTAATGTTTCCCGTGAGAGCGGAAATCAAAACATATTCTTCCTCACTTGAAGAATATTCACTTTCATATCTAGTTATCTTTGTTGAAGGTTCATCATCCTCTGCAGCATGAGCATGATGTCTTCTCTTGTTTCCCTTCTTCTTGTGAGAGACATTTTTGTTTCTAGGACATTCCCTAGCATAGTGTCCTTTATCGTCACATGTATAACATCTAATTCTAGACAAAAATTTTCTAGTGTTATCTTTATGAAAGGACTTACCTTTGGGGTGATGAGAACTTCTTCTGAATTTCTTGGAGCGTACCATGAGAGCTTGATCTTCACTTCCCATGTTCTCTTCTCAAGCTTCTATTCGAGCATCTTCTTGTGAAAATTCTTCCCAAAGTCTGTTGAACTTGACTAACTTCTTTCTGGCACATATTCCTTGAATAAAGGAGTCCCTTGATCTAGGGAGACCATTCAAGGTTGTCATCACAATTTCTACATTCTCCACTTCTTCATCTACTGCTTCTAGTTGTTCCTTGATCTAAGAGACTCTTGTGAAGTAAGACTGGATGGTCTCTGCATTCTGAATCTTCACATTCTTCAACTGGTTTCTCAGAGTCATCTTCCGGTTTATGTTCTCCCCTTCAAACAATTTGTTTAGGACATCAAACATAGCTTTAGGTGTCTTTAGGGAAGACACTTGTGGTATGAGGTGATCCTTGATTGAATTAGCAATAATCCTCTTTTCCATAACCAATTTCTTCTTGTGTAAGGCCTTAGCCTCATCTCCCTCTGGAACTGGAACCTCCTCACTGATATAGGAGTCCAACTCATTTTCTCCCAGGACTAGGGAGATCCTATACTTCCAGGCTCGGAATTTATCAGCTCCCTCAAGCTTTTCATCAAGCTTGGTATGATGAGACATCTTAACTGAGAACCTCAAATGGAAATACAAAATATTTAGATCTTACAAGGTCAAGATGTCGTATTGGGATTTGGAGCTGGAATTCTGCAATGCTGGTTCAGGAGTGGATTAGGGTTTTGCTTTTCTGGAGTTTTGTCCAACCAAATGCTTTGATATTGATCCCTGACTTTGATTTTTAGGAGGAGATCAATTCAGGCCTGGGCTCACTAAAAAATTCCACTTCTGTGGAAAGCCCTAATTTTTGGTAGTAGTGTCGGGTCCAAAACTGAAAAACCTCAGAATTGGATTCTGCTTCGATAGAAAGATGCACCCTAGAGAGGAGATTTATTCCGGCCTTCTTTTGCTGAAACATTGTGGAGAGAGATCCACAAAGTAGGAATCCCTAGTTCCTGCAGCGGCACAGTGTCTTATTCTCAGGTTAGCTCTGATACCATGTTATAATTTTAACATTAAGCTAGCATTGTATTAGGATCTTTAACTGAAAAAATTACAATCATAAAAATCAAACACAAGAGACAATGAAAACCATAAATGGAGAAAACCCCACAACTTCCTCAGATATAGAATCAGCACCAAAAGTAAAACCCCAAAACAGTAAGATGATCTCTCGACAGCAGTAACCTCTTTCTTTCTTTCCCTAGTGTCTTCTTCTTTCTCAACTATGCAATACAACTGAGTGTGAGTGAGTGTGTGTTAAATAGAGAGGTTAACTCTCTATTTATACTAATTCCTGACTTGACTAAACCTAACTAGGGCCAACTTCACTAGGTGAGTCTAATAACCCTAGTGCCCCGAAATTGTGGGGACTTCAACCCTTAACCAATAGGAGGGTTACCAACATTGTCTTAACATGACTTGTTTACATTATAGAACCTCCTGATAGGAACATCGGGGCATGAAATGACTCAAGTACATTACAAATACATCCCGGAATAAACATCGGGTTACAATACATAAGAAATACAAGTGAATACATTCTGAAGTTACAATTACATCAACAAGTTGAAGCCATGTTGACATCAAACAACATCGGGTCTAGTACGACACATTTCTTTTTCAACCACATTATTACTC
Organism: Pseudotsuga menziesii; assembly: GCA_001517045.1. Taxonomy (NCBI): domain Eukaryota; kingdom Viridiplantae; phylum Streptophyta; class Pinopsida; order Pinales; family Pinaceae; genus Pseudotsuga; species Pseudotsuga menziesii. Next base: position 190,856 of record LPNX010596791.1, read on the forward strand.
AATTTTGTGTCCCTCGCCAATTGGTGTCTAAACATAGTTCTCACTTTGAGGAGATCATATGGAAAGAACTTGTGTGCCTTTTGAAGTTTGAGTGTCACGTCCCCATGCCTCCAACCGGTGAAGAGGACGCGACCCAGGCTTCAAACACAGTGGGCTAAGAGCCCCATGAACATGTACATGCATAAAATTTGCAGAACAAAATGCTGAAGGAAAATGTATTGCAGTATAACATGCATAAACGCAGTTGTTTATCATGCACAACTATAACTATTCATCTTGCACAGCGGAATAAACATGCATTCACACATGCATGGCTTTTAACATGTTCATCATTTTCATATCATTGACAGAAAATAAGGTTGCAGAAGTATAATGAACAAGATCACTTATCTTATAAAATCTCCTTCCGCAACCAGCTACATCGCTGCAACGTTCCACCCAACCATAGGCCAGCGTGCTCCTCAATCTCTCAGCAACGCTGCCACCCCCGAGCTGGGCATGATTCTCCAAGGAATAAGGGAGCTAGCAGGCTAACGCATAGGTAAGCATACTCAAGCATAGCCAAGCCAACAGAGTTGGGTTTATCAGGCCATCAAGGAGCTGTAGAAGGCAGATTGCTAAGCTGGGAGCTCATTACAGAGCCAAGTACACCTACACCAGAACTAGCCTGACCTCTAAGACACCCAAACACACCCAACACAAGGAATCAGTCCCTTCTCTGCTACATAGTCCCTCGGGCCCTGCATTCCCTTCCAGTGCTATTTAGGGGTGATGGAGAAGAAGGCCAGCCCTCTAGCTCTGTCTGTGTGGTTTCCAGCCACCAGGTTTATCAAGCAAATCTAAGCCAACATCCCGTCTCCCAGCCTGTGGGTGAGCACAAGCAACAATGCAGAACCCACAATCATCCTGTGAGTACAGGATACGGCCACACTATTCACCAATCCACAGAGGAAAACTGTTGCATGGGTAAAACTAGCAAAATCCTGTGCGTGAAGACCAAAAATAGGAAGGAATCCCTCTGCGTGAGAATGCACAGCAATGGAGAGGATGCGAATTTGCAGGAGAAAATCGCGTGGGTAAAACCCAGGAAAATTCCTGTGCATGAAAACAGTAGCGGCCAAATGGGAAGTGCGTGAAGGTGAATAGCTACCAGGAGGACGTGAATTTGCAGTGCATGGGGGCTCAACAACTTGTGGAGCCAAGAAAATGTCTGTGTGAGACCCAATCCGCCCAGAGCCTGTGCGTGAAGAGAATTAGACAATGGAGATAATGCATGGAGATGAACAACAAAAATTGTGAGGTCGCGAATTGGAGAGAGCGTGAAGGTTTTTCCTCCATAGTGAAGTCAATAGTGGGGTGGAGTGTGCATGAGGGTGAGGACTGACAGTCCTGCCACCCCACTCCCAAAGCAATTAACTGCCTCAACCACCAGCAGCAATTATTTAATGAGAGTGGTTGGAAGAAGACACATGGGTTTTTCTCTCATGTCCAAATTTTAACAATGTCCCCCACCCTTATCCTTGTGAAAATGATGCCCCTTTCGATTTAGTTGCTGCGATCGTAGCTGGTCGGGTTCATTTAATTAACTGTAGATGCATATTTACATGATGACCATCATAATATATGCCGCATGCCCCGATATACCATCGGTGACAAATTTAAATCAAAACATTAGCATAACCAATCAATGGTGGGGCCTTGGCCTTTAGCTCCACACCATGATCATTTACAATATATACATCATCATATACATCTAAGGCAATGGGGTCAAAACCGGGACATTACATTACCCTCCCCCTTCAATTAGCACTGTCCTCAGTGCTTTACAAAATTGAGCAAAATGCTACACTGGCATCGCCTCAGTGTTCTACAAAATTGAACAAAAATGGATGTGCCAACCGTATGGCATCCTCTAGCTCCCATGTAGCCTCTTCAGGTCCGTAGTGCTCCCATTGCACCTTTACCTGACCTATGGCTCGGTTCTGGAGCATTGTGACCTTCCTATCAAGGATGCGCATTGGCTCGATTCGGAACTCTCCCTCGGGTTCCACCTGAATCACATCCCAATTTATCACATGGTTAGGATCATGTACATATCTCTTAATAAAAGAAACATGAAAAACATTATGAGCTCTAGTGCTAGCAGGCAATGCAAGTCTATATGCAACTGGCCCTATTCTTTCAAGCACTTCAAACGGCCCACAGTATCTCGGTGACAACTTGGCACAACTTCCAAGTTTCAAGGAACTCTTCCTTTCCCTCACTCTGAGGTAAACATGATCCCCAACACTAAACTCCCTGTTCACCCTATGCTTATCTGCATAGCTTTTCTGTCTGTCATGTGCTGCTTTCAGCTTTTGCCTGATCTTTACAACCTCTTGCTCCATTTCCTTGAGCAATTCTGGTCCAAGCACAATCCTGTTCACTGGATTATCCCAAGTCACTGGTGTCCTACACCTTCTTCCATACAAAGCTTCATACGGACTCATCCCCAAGGATGCTTGATTTCCATTGTTATAAGCAAACTCTACCAAGTGTAAGTAATCTTCCCACTTGGTTGGTTTGTCCATTACGTACATGCGAAGCATGTCTTCAAGCACCTGATTAACTCTTTCTGTCTGCCCATCTGTCTGAGGATGGTATGCAGTGCTGAAGTTTAGCTTTGTACCCAAGTCTGCAAACAACCCCTTCCAAAATTTGGAAGTAAACTTGACATCTCTGTTAGAGACTATTGCCTTAGGCAATCCATGCAATTTGAAAATCTCCTTCATGAAGATCTTTGCAATGTCGCCAGTCTCATACGTAGACTTAACCGGTATAAAATGTGTTGCCTTTGTCAACTTGTCTACCACAACCATGATGGAATCATGTTGTCTCCAAGTCATCGGCAATCCTGTAATAAAATCCATGGAAATAACTTCCCATTTCCACTCTGGAACTGGCAAGGGCTGCAACAAACCTGTTGGATTTTGATGCTCGACCTTTACCTGTTGAAATTTCATACATCTTGAGATGTACTCAGCCATATCCTTCTTCATACCTGGCCAAAAGTACTACTTTCTAGCCATAGCAATTGTCTTTTGATATCCTGGGTGACCAGAATATGGAGCTTGATGGATTTCATCCATAACAACTCTCCTCAAATCTGCTACATTCGGAATATAAATTCTGCCTTTATAAGTGAGAAGTCCATCTTCTTCCAATTTATATCCCTCATACCTCTTCTCAAGACTTTGCTACTGCAACTTGTCTTTTACCTGCTCATACAATTCATCTCCATCAACATGACTAACAATCTGTTGCCTCAAATCTGATTGGCAAATACTAAGAGATGCCACATGCATTTCTTGCATTTTCCTACTGAGTGCATCGGCTACCTTGTTCTCTTTTCCCTTTATGTGCTTGATTTCAAAATCAAACTCACATAAAAACTCCAGCCACCTTGCTTGCCTAGCATTCAGAGTAGGCTGATCAAACAGATACTTCAGTCCACAGTGATATGTTCTAAGCTCAAATCTTCTACCCATCAAGTAATGTCTTTACATCTTGAGAGCATGTACTATGGCTGCAAGCTCTAGATCATGAGTGGTGTAGTTCTTCTCATGCTCCTTCAACTTTCTTGACTCATAACATATCACATGGTTGTCCTGCATAAGGACTCCTCCAAGCCCTTGTCCGCATGCATCGGTACACACCACAAAATCTTTTTCTGGGTCTACCACTTTCAACACTGGTGCACTGGTGAGAAGACTCTTCAACCGCTGGAAGCTTTCTTCACACCTCGATGTCCATTCAAACTTTATCCCCTTCTTTTGAAAAGAAGTGATAGCATGTGCAACTTTGGAGAATCCCTCAATGAATCTCCTATAGTATCCTGCAAGTCCCATGAAAGATCTTACATCTGTCACATTTCTTGGAGTAGGCCAATTCATAATGGCTTCAATCTTTTCAGGGTCCACAGATATACCCTCTTCTGAAATAATGTGACCCAAGTACTAAATTCTATCTCTATGGAAGTCACACTTGCTTAGTTTTGCATACAACTGATGCTCCCTGAGCAACTTCAATGTCAATCTCAAATGTTCTTCATGCTCTTCCTCATTCTTAGAATAAACAAGAATGCCATCAAGGAAAACAAGAACAAACTTGTCCAAATACCTGCTGAAGACACTATTCATAAGGCACATAAATGTAGCTAGCGCATTTGTGAGACCAAATGTTACCACTAAAAACTCATAGTGCCCATACCTTGTCCTGAAGGCTGTCTTATGAATGTCTTCATCCTTGATCCTTACCTGATGGTAACCAAACCTCAATTCAATCTTGGAAAATACCCTTGCTCCTCTCATTTGATCAAAGAGGTCATCAATCCTAGGCAAAGGATATTTATTCTTCACAGTAACCTTGTTCAATTGTCTGTAATCAATACATAACCTGAGCGTACCATATTTCTTCTTTACAAACAGAACCGGTGCTCCCCAAGGAGACACACTGGGGCGAATGTACTTCCTTTCCAACAACTCTTGCAGTTGCATCTTTAGCTCTAGCATCTTTGGTGTACTCATTCTGTAGGGTGCCTTGGACACTGGTGCTGCTCCTGGGACAAGTTCAATTGTGAAGTCAATGTCCCTCCTTGGAGGAAGCCCTGCAATCTCATCAGGAAACACATCCTTGAATTCTTGTAACACCTGATATTCCTCCAAACTCGGAGTTTCATCTCTTGTTTCCTCCAAGATCTGAGCTGCATACAACTGGAAACCCTTCCTACAGAATTTCTTTAACTGCATTGCTGAAACCTACCGTACTAAAATCACCTTTGGAATACCTTTCACAACCACTAGGTTTCCTTCTTCATCTATGCATTCAAAAGTATTATTGTAGCAATCAAGCTTCACCCTGTGAGCTTCTAACCAATCCATTCCAATGAGAACATCATAGGAACCAAGCGGTAGAAAATTCAGATCTACGCAAGTGGCCAATCCATTCATGACCAATGGACACTTCTCTACCACTTCACTCACCTTCCTCTTAGTTCCAGTGGCTAGCTGAACTAACCAAGACTTCCTATGCTTTACTTTCTTAAAAGCACAAATATCCACTACTCTAGGAGTAATGTAACTGTGAGTAGAACCAGGGTCAATCAAAATAGAAACAGATTTCTCAACAATCTTACCTGCTACTTCAACCACAGCTGACTGGTGATCTGCCTGGCGGTCCTCCAGTGATGCATAAATCCTATGGATTGCCCTTGCTACTTGAACCACTGTTTCTGCTTCTTGAAGGTTATAAGTTGGCCTTGCACTCTCATTCTCGAGTGTACAATTCCTACGCATGTGGGGTCCTCCACATTTCCAACATTGAAGTGGCCCTCTATTATGTTGTGGATCCTTAGGATTTTCTCCAGTCACTCCAACTGGTTTACTCGCAGCTTGGGATGGCTTCTTCCACTGATTCCTGAAGCTAGAAGGTTTGAAACCTTTCTTTCTTTGGTCAAACTTCTCATTCTTCTTGTCCTTCCATGCCTTATGGTAATCAGGTTTACCCTTACTTTGCTCATAGCAATACTTAGCCTTCCTTATCGCTTCTTCAAGGGTTCTAGGCTCATAGAACTCAATTCTATCTCTGTATGACTAAGGTAATCCACTTAGAAAACGCTGGACCTTTACTTTTTCATCTCTGATGTACTGGACATACCTCAATAGCTCCAAAAACTTGTTAGCATACTCTTCCATGGTCTGTTGTCCCAATCTCAGCTCATGGAACTCCTTAATCTTGTCATCATAATACCTATCAGATAGGTATTTTTGCTTGAAATACTTCTTGAACTGTTTCCACTTCAGTCTCCTTTCGCTGATCCTCTTTACTTGCTTGAAGTGTTCCCACCAAATGGATGCTCTTCCATTTAGATTGAATATGGCAACTCTTGCCTTCATGTTTCCTGAATAATCATGCACTTGAAAGTACTTCTTTATCCCAAGAAGTCAAGCTTCAGCCTCTTGTCCAGTATTTACCTCACCATCAAATGTAGGAGGTTTAGCTTTCTTAAATTCATCACGAGTACGATCCCGATGGTGTCTCTTTATTTTTATTTTATGAGAAGAAGAACTGGAATCCCCGCTGGATTCTTCAGAATCGGATGTTCCACTAGAAGTTCTTCTCCTTCTCCTAGTACTACTCCTACTGCCTTCTGGTCTTGTTGTACCTTGTCCAGAATCTATCTTCCTTTGCAAGTCTGTCAAACTCTGCAACATAGCAGCATTCAACTGATGTTGCTCTTCCTGGGCTTTGATCAGACTTCTCATGGTAGCTACAACATCTGACGGTGTCCCCTGGAATATCCTTCCATTAGACTCAATATCGTCATTTCTATTATGTACATTTTCTCCCATGGCATCTTCTGCTCGCTCATAAGAATCCCGAGCATCATACCCATCATGGGTTCTCATACTGAACCACCTCTAGCTTATCAATTGCACTACCTGGAATACTTCCCTGGAAGGTGACTATGATTCTGCAAACGTGTTAATAACACAATTGTTAGATGCATAATACTAATATGACTAGCATTACTTACCTTCTCTTGGAAAATTATAATTTACAAGTTTTCCAAAACATAGAATTTTCTTCATCAAAGAATGTCTATCTGAGGGGGACGACGGGGGTCTTTCGTGCAATCCAGCGCATAAGATCGTTGCCTCTTTTCTCATTTTCAGCCCTGAAATTTCACTGAGAAACAGCTGCAAAATCCCTCTGAAAACAGTTGGAATCGGTCGAGAAATATCATGGAAAAACCCAGAATTTTCCTTTCCTTCATCGGCTGTCGGATGTCTTTCCACATTGGAATCCAAATGGCTTTGGCTTTCGCAACGGCGGACGGGAAACTGCTTCCTCTTCCGCAACAGCAGCTGTTTACTTAGAGAATTTCCACTTCGAACGTCGGTGGTCTTTACACATCAGAATCCAAATGGATTTGGCTTCCGCAATGGCGGCTCACCAAAGTCCGGATCCTTCCGATGTCCGCTCTTACTTGGAGAAAATTTCAACTTCGGGCATCGGCTGAATTCTTACATCGGAAACCAAATGACTTTGGCTTCCGCAACGGCGGCTCACCAAAGTCCGAATCCTTCCGCAACAGCGGACTGACGGACCACTTTCCCCTCCGACTGGCGAAAGTTCACTTCGTGAATCCTTCCGCAACGGCGGACGGGAGATCACTCCCGCTTTCGATTTCCCAACACTTAGACAAATTTTCAAAAATTTGTCTTTCTTCGACCGTGTCGGCTGTCGGCGGTCTTTCACGTCGGATGCGGAATTGCTTCGCCGTCCGCAACAGTGGATGGGAAAAGGTTAAACCTTCCGCTACAGTGGAAGTCAATTCCGCTAATCCTTCCGACTGTTCAAACACTTAGGCGATTTTTGAAACTTGCTGCTACTCTGCTGAACAGAGAAGGTAATTCTACCTTCTGTCACTGCATCTTCTTGGCCCATAGAGGCCCATTGCTGCAACCCAGAGCTCTGATACCATTTTGTCTCGTCCCCATGCCTCCAACCGGCGAAGAGGACGCGACCCAGGCTTCAAACACAGTGGGCTAAGAGCCCCATGAACATGTACAGGCATAAAATGTGTAGAACAAAATGCTGAAGGAAAATGCATTGCAGTATAACATGCATAAACGCAGTTGTTTATCATGCACAACTATAACTATTCATCTTGCACAGCAGAATCAACATGCATTCACACAAGCATTCCTTTTAACATGTTCATAATTTTCATATCATTGACAAAAAATAAGGTTGCAGAAGTATAATGAACAAGATCACTTATCTTATAAAATATCCTTCCGCAACCAGCTACGCCGCTGCAACGTTCCACCCAACCATAGGCCAGCGTGCTCCTCAATCTCTCAGCAACGCTGCCACCCCCGAGCTGGGCATGATTCTCCAAGGAATAAGGGAACTAGCAGGCTAACGCATAGGTAAGCATACTCAAGCATAGCCAAGACAACAGAGTTGGGTTTATCAGGCCATCAAGGAGCTGTAGAAGGAAGATTGCTAAGCTGGGAGCTCATTACAGAGCCAAGAACACCTACACCAGAACTAGCCTGACCTCTAAGACACCCAAACACACCCAACACAAGGAATCAGTCCTTTCTCTACTACACAGTCCCTCGGGCCCTGCATTCCCTTCCAGTGTTATTCAGGGGTGATGGAGAAGAAGGCCAGCCCTCTAGCTCTGTCTGTGTGGTTTCCAGCCACCAAATTTATCAAGAAAATCTAAGCCAACATCCCGTCTCCCAGCCTGTGGGTGAGCGCGAGCAACAATGCAAACCGCACAATCGTCCCGTGAGTACAGGATACGGCCACACTATTCACCAATCCGCAGAGGAAAACTGCTGCATGGGTAAAACCAGCAAAATCCTGTGTGTGAAGACCAAAAACGAGAAGGAATCCCTCTGTGTGAGAATGCACAGCAATGGAGAGGACGCGAATTTGCAGGAGAAAATCACGTGGGTAAAACCCAGGAAAATTCCTGTGCGTGAAAACAGTGAGCGGCCAAATGGGAAGTGCGTGAAGGTGAACAGCTACCAGGAGGATGCGAATTTGCAGTGCGTGGGGGCTCAGCAACTCGTGGAGCCAAGAAAATGTCTGCGTGAGACTCAATCCGCCCAGAGCCTATGCGTGAAGAGAATCAGACAATGGAGATAATGTGTGGAGATGAACAGCAAAAATTGTGAGGTCGCAAATTGGAGAGAGCGTGAAGGTTTTTCCTCCATAGTGAAGTCAACAATGGGGTGGAGTGTGCATGAGGGTGAGGACTGATAGTCCTGCCACCCCACTCCCAAAGCAATTAACTGCCTCAACCACCAGTAGCAATTATTTAATGAGAGTGGTTGGAAGAAGACACATGGGTTTTTCTCTCATGGCCAAAGTTTAACAATTTCCCCCACCCTTATCCTTATGAAAATGATGCCCCTTTCGATTTAGTTGCTGCGATCGTAGCTGGTCAGGTTCATTTAATTAATTGTAGATGCATATTTACATGATGACCGTCATAATATATGCCACATGCCCCGATATACCATTGGTGACAAATTTAAATCTAAACATTAGCATAACCAATCAATGGTGGGGCCTTGGCCTTTAGCTCCACACCATGATCATTTACAATATATACATCATCATATACATCTAAGGCAACGGGGTCAAAACCGGGACATTACATTGAGCACCAATTTTCCTCCACCTATTACCCTCAAGGAAATGGCCAAGTTGAGGTCATCAATAAAGTCCTCAAAAACATGCTCCAACGTATGGTGGATAAGCATAAGTCCATTTGGCACCATATATTTTTTTGTCCCTCTATTCATAGCGAACATCAACTAAAACTGCAACTAGGTTTACTCCATTCCATGTAGTTCGTGGAGTGGAATCCATTCTCCTTATCAAGTATTAAATCCTCTCATTGCAACTTTCCATCGAAATTTTTCTAGAGACCTCTACCCTGGAACAATGGTTGATCACTATGAAACAATAGGATGAGGATCACTGTGTGGTGCTCCAAATCATCAAATCTTTCAACCACATTATTCCTTGGTAAGAGGGCATACCTCCTCACCAATAGAGATGGACAAATCTTGAAAAACCATCGCAACGTGTTGTACCTCAATAAGTTCTATGTGTAAAACCATCCCAACCCTTCTTTTTTGTATCATAGTTTCTATTGCCTTTTTATTTTGAAGCGAGCCTCATAGTTTGTTTCTTTGGTCTTACTAGATGGATCATCATCCTACCATTTATATTGGTTACACATATGATGCAAGTAAATACTATCTGAATAATTCCTTGACTGCGTGGGTCCTATATTCCTATTGCATGACTTATCCATATCAGTGGTTTGTGTATTGGTGCAGCCACCAATAACCAAACATAATACAATGTTGTGGTTGGACTCTTGTCCAATGCTCTCCTTATGAGAATTCGTCTCCTTCATTTCAACCTTAATTACCCTTTTTTTTATATATAGTTGAATAATTGTTATCGAGTATTGTAACCCAACCTACAGTTACACTAGACTTAAAACACAATTATTTATTTCTTAAATGTTACATGCATAATGGTTATATGTGTTCTTATAACAAATGCATAACAAAATATTAATAGACATAAGTTTTTTTGCAGAAGCATAAAATATTCCATCAGAAACATAATAAAAAACATTTATCCAAGTAGTTTTATGCATACTTGCGGAAGCATAAGTATTTTCATGTGTAACACATTTAGCACATATAAATTTGTACCATTTTTTTACGCATAATAGGTAAATTTATCCACATACATTATACTAGACCAAACTGTCATTCTTATTATATTAAATTAAATAATATATCATGCTAAGAACAACCATAATAGTGTTGTTCACAAGTTATAGCAGTTGCTTAAGCATTGTTGTTACCTCACTAGGAACTATGCAGTAAGCACCAAGAACTATGCAGTAAGCACTAGAACTGTGTAGTAAGAGAAATGTGCAGTAAGAATTGTCTTGGGAACTATGCAGTAAGCATTGTCTTGGGAACTATGTAGTAAGCACTGGGAACTATCCAGTAAGGGAACTATGCAGTAAGCACTTTCCTGGGAACTATGTAGTAAGGAAACTGTGTAGTATGGGAACTATGTAGTAAGGGAACTATGCAGTAACCACTGACTTGGAAACTACACAGTAAGGGAACTATGCAACATGGGAACTATGTAATAAGCATTGTCCTACGAAGTGTGCAATAAGAAAACTATGCAGTACGGGAACCGTGCAGTAAGCACTACATAAAATGGAACTGAAAAGGTAGCTACAATTGCATGCATAGAAATGCTTCGGTATATGTAAATTTTATTTTTATTACATGGAAACACCATCCTAGCATGTTCATACTCTCTTAATATTCCCACAACCAACATATAGATTATTTATGATAACATTTACCAATATTTCTAATGCATGGAATGTAATGACAAATTCCTTACTAATCCAATCCATGGTATTTTGCATGCAACCCATACGATTCTCAATTATTGTAAAAGAGGGGTATTTTTTTTTTTGTGACAAACAATTTCAACCTCGGCTAATTAGTGCAAAATACCAACCAATGCAAAGCATAGTAAAATAAAACAAGAAAATTCAACATGTGGTTTTCAAAAGTAAATTACTATTGCAAATCCATCCTACAATTTTATAAAGGTAAAATACCATTCACTACAAAGCATAATACATAATCATTAGCCCATGGTATTTATAAATAAGAAAATTCATCCTAGAAAATATGCCTTCATCAACCAATGAAAAGCATAGCATGTAATTATCTGTGCACTTAGTGCACAAGGTTCTTGTCCCTAGGAAAAGTTAGACAAAATTATGCCAGAATTATGTTCAGGAAAATAAAGATTCTGGTCGCAACACAAGCAGGAGTTGTGATGAAAGGAGTTGTGGCGGAAGGAGCTATGATGGGAGAAGCTGTGACGGGAGAAGCTATGACAGAAAGAACTGTGACAAAAGAAGAATAAAGTAGGAGAAAAGCAGAGTTCACTAATTTTGGAAAGAGTTAGATTAAAAGCTTGCTTTTAGTAATAAAGCTTGATTGTATTTTTGGGCCAATAGTGCCTATTTTTAGATGTAACTAAATTATTGAAATAGAAAGACATCCTATCAACTAACAATTATGAATCAATTGACGGTTGGATCAAGATTTGTAAAATATTATACAAGCGTGAACCCAAGTTGTGTGTGGGTTGATCAAGGATATCCAGTCGAAGAGAGGAATATGCTTGAGCCAGGCTATGTGTGGATCAACGATTCAGAAAAGAAAAGAGGAAATACATAGGCCAAAACCAGAGAGAATGAGACAAGAAAAATATGTACGAATTGTAAAGCCTTCTAAATAATATTCTAGAAGCTGAGTGCGCAGACCAAAGGTGCCAAACCAATTATCATTCTATGATGAAGAGCACCTTTGGTTTTTCCCTGATGGGTTTCCATGTTACATCTTGTCTCCGTGTGTTTAATGTGTTCTTTATGTATATGCTTAATTGATACATATGAGCTTATCTGAATGTGTTGCACATGCTTAATGGTGAATGGACTTATATTTGTGTCGCATCTTGAACATGTGTTAATGCTTCATGATTAATGTTATTATTTATGTCGACGAATCAATGGATAGTTATTGTGAATGAATAGATAAGAACAATGGTTTAATTCTAGTTTCGATCGAGTGAATTGGTCTTGTTGTAAGGAAGAAACCCCCAACATATTGCAAAATCATGGTGCTAGCAGTTCCCAATAGATATCTAGGGTAATACTTCATCTGCATCGGAGGAGTTTCTAGCAAATTCCTTCTCTGTTGGGCCGATATCTTGGGCTTTGTTAACGAACAATGAATTTAAACCTGGGTCGACCAAAAGTATGTCATTTCTAGAATAAGCAATGAATAGATACATGACTACTGTCTTAGAGACAAAGTATGGCTCCATCCACGTAGTTCCAATGGAATGGGAAAGAGGATTGGACAAAGTTGGGTTACTTTCGCTGATGCAGATGCCACATTTTTGTCACACAGCAGAAGTGAATGCATGTGTTAAGAAATTGCTCGTATCATTCAATGGAGTATGTCTATGGATCGATCGACATATTTTAGTGGATTATGAGATGATAGTAGAAATCACCAAGCTTCCCCTTGTAGGCGTTGACCCAACGCCATTTTCTCCTAGAAAAGAATAGGACACTGCATTGACGAATAAGTTGAAACATAAGTGCGACCTAAAAAGAGACACAAGAAGCTTTTCTATTGCCTCCATCAATGATATTGTTGTTCGATTCACAACTAAGGTTATATGTAGCAAGTTGCTACGGAATATGCGACCGAACCAGTGTAACACAGGGACAATTGATGTGGCAGAGCTATGTGTAGCAGGAGTCTATCTCAACTGTTCACACTATATGGTAAATGAAGTGTTAGTAGATGCAGAAGAGGTATAGGAAAAAGGTATCTCATTTCATTATTATTGGCTACTAATTTTGATTTCTTTTGTCACATGGGCAGAACCAACAAACTACCAAGGGCAAGATGTTCTCGTCTTATGCCGAGGAGCTCAATACCAAAATCTATCGTTCAATAAGGAGATACCTGAGCGGCAGAAAGCCAATAACGTGGAAATATTTTTATAGGTTGAGGCCCTTCGTCGTTTTGTTAGGAATCAATCCAGGCTCACCACAACGATTGTTAAGCAGTTTCGAAACATTATCATAATTTTGGTCAGGGCTCATCATATTTTTTTGGAGCCTTGAGAAGATATGAAAAATCAATGTTTGGCAACACATTTTCAGCTATCTACTACTGAAGTTGATGCCATCGTTCAATATTGGCCGAAATAATGGAGAGTTCTTGTTGCAGATGATCAGCTATCTGCAGAAGAAGAGACACGATAGGATGATCCATCAAAAGAGAATAATGTATGACAAGGAGAATATCCACCACCAGCAGGGAATCCACATACTTCCCCTATTAATACTCAGAATGACTCAAGTACGACCCCAACAGACCTAGCAATTGGGGATAAGAGAAAGGAGTCAGAGAAGTCTATGCAGGTTCACAAGAAGAGGAAGGTCGACAAATCATCTGGAGTTGTCAGCCTTACCAATGATGATTATACACTTCTGACAGATGCAACAGCAGAAGTCGTCAATGCAAGCTACAAAAATATAGATGAGATTCAGACATAATTAACAAGTAGCATCATTGATTTACAATAGACACTCTGCAATGTAGTAAAAGAAGTTAGAGTGGTCATTGACTACACTCCACAATTTCCTAATTCACAGTAACTCGCTGGCTCATTTGAAGAGCGACCTAGTGATGCATCGACACCAACTCCACCAATAAGTGTTCTAGTAGTGGGTCAATAAATTTACTTAGGAATTCCAGAGATGAATACCATGTTCAAATATCTGTTCCATGTCACCATGTATTTTCCTATGATGTCTATGTATGAAGTACATGCAATTCACAATGTTGTAGTTTCAAAAATGAGGAATAGAGAACGTGCGTTCGTTGATCAGGTAAAGTATTTGCACAAATATGTCAATAAGATGAAGAAAATAGTACAAGAAACAAATCAAAAAACTAAGACTTGGAAAGAGGATAAGCACCGACATGACACGGCTATTACACTCGCTTGCACTAATTTTACCAATGAAGGAATCATGCCTGAGATGTTTTTAGAAGACAAAGTATTTCGACTTTGCGAAGTTGTAGAAAACCTCTGCAAGAGGGTCACTGAGTTGGAAGAGAGGTACTGGAAGAGAGAAGATAACCAACAACAAAATCTGCAACATGAATTGCAAAGGCGGAGGCACTTTTTGCTAAATTATTTGAGCAAGTTTCTCATTCATGGGAAACTTTGATCTATGATGAAGAGTTAGAAAAATTAATGGAGAGGCTACGCACTTTCGAGGAATAATTTAACCAGCTGAAGAATGAAGTAAAAAAGATTCCAATAGAAGAGAAAATGGCCAAGGATGATGACATGAAGAAACTACAACAATAGGTCGTAAAACTGAAAACACAATAGAAAAAGAGAATTGACAAGGTCGCAGAGTTACAAGCAAAGGTATAAAACATTACATCCATAATTCAACATATATATGAAAAAGAGCGACAAGTTTTGGGTCAGTAGGACTTATAACTTCGGAACACCTCAGTTCTAAACTTATGGAACACTTGAAGAAGATAGAAGCATACGTGCGATAGAAGATTGAACAAGTAGTGAAAATATTCCATGATTTTCAAGACAAGGTCACAATCACAAAATTTTCAGATGGGACAAGCCACAGGTGAGTGTTGGGGGCTTGTTGGCCCTAGGAAAAGTTAGATAGAATTCTATTTGGGAAGATAAATATTCAGGTCACAAAACAAGTAGGAGTTGCAACGGAAGGAGTTGTGACGAGAGAAACTACGACGAAAATAAATGTGACAGGAGAATAATAAAGCAGTCGAAAAGTAGAGTTCAACTAATTTTGGAAAGAGTTAGTTAGACTAAAATCTTGCTTATAGTAATAAATCTTGATTATAATTTTGGGTCAATAGTGCCTATTTTTAGATGAAATTGAATGTATTGAAATAGAAAGATAGTCCATCAACTGACAGTTGTGATTCAATTGACTTTTGGATCAAAAATTTTAAAAGCTTATAAAAGTACGAACCTAAGATGTGTGCGAGTTGATCAAGGATAGTCAGTCAAATAGAGAAATAGGCTTGATCCAGGTTCTGTGTGGATCAACGACTCAAAAAATAAGAGAGTAAATACATAGGCCAAAACCAAAGAGGATGAGATAATATAAATATGTACGAATTGTAAATAAGATCTAAATAAGTGTCTACAAGCTGAGTGCGTAGACCAAAGGTGCCAAACCAATTCTCATGCCATATGAAGAGAACCTTTGTGGTTTTTCCCATATGGGTTTCCACTTTACATCTTGTCTTTGTGTTTTTAATGTGTGTTTTAAGTCAAATGCTTAATTGATATAAATGAGATTATTTGAATTTGATGCACATACTTAATGGTGAATGAACTTATATGTGTGTCGTGTCTTGAATATGTGTTAATCCTTCATGATCAATGTTGTTATTTATGTCGATTGAACAGTGGATAGTTATCATGAATGAATAGATAAGAACAAAGGTTTAATTCCAGTTTTAGTCAAGTGAATTGGTCTTGTTGTAAGGAACAAATCCTCAACATACTATAGAAACCTGGTCCTAGCAGTTCCCAATAGATATCTCAGGTGAGACTTCATTGG
Organism: Pseudotsuga menziesii; assembly: GCA_001517045.1. Lineage (NCBI taxonomy): Eukaryota > Viridiplantae > Streptophyta > Pinopsida > Pinales > Pinaceae > Pseudotsuga > Pseudotsuga menziesii. The sequence continues at coordinate 206,700 of LPNX010596791.1, forward strand.
CGTCGTAGTTGTTGCCGACGAAGTCCTGCTCGGTCAGGATGATATCTTGGTATTTCTTGATGAACAAGGAATCTGAACTTGGGTCGACCGAAAGTACGCCAACAAAGGTAATTATTCACATTTTACCTATTAAGCATAAATGGGTCAAGCCCATCTTCCACATTAATGATTAAACTTCTTTAAATAATTATTACAAAACATTTCATTTAACTCTTAGAGAGCTACTTTCTCCCAATTATATGAATAAATAAGAGTTTAAACTCCTTGAAATATTTTGAACAAACTTTTCATTTACAAACCCAGAAATTAGCAATTACTATGGGAAATAATTTTTTTAGACCTTGATTTAGCTAAAGAATTTGAATTCATAAAAAAATTACTTTCAATCCTTAAAATAATGAGTTATTAACAAGCATGTAATAGAGTTAAACTTGCACTAATTTCACATAAAGGAATTCAACCAAGCAACGCATGAACTCATTGTTTTTATCCAAATTCAAAAATTAAACAAGAAAATCATGTAAAGTTTTACCAGTGATCAGTTAAATAAAATTGAGTAATCAAAACATCATTTCTCAAAATTAATACTTATCTATAAAATTAATTGAAATGGGAAACTAGTTGCATGTGAGGAACGCTCCACCCATCCATAGGAAATTATCTCATTAATCTCTCAGCTCAGTTGCCACCCCCAAGCTGGAACCAAGCATTCACCAGGAGCACTCTTGATTCTAGTTAAAATCAACTAGGCACTTACCGATTACCATGAAAGCAACATATTTTCAAAAAATAGACATGCAAATATATACCACCATCAATGAGTAGTTGGATATGATTTAACATATCCATGTTTCATGGTTCACTCAGTAACTTGTAATAGTCCCCATTTCTCACACCCCCACCCCCCCCCCCCCCCCCCCCNCATAGGGTGTGTCTTTTTTTTTTCTGGTGGAATGAACTCCCTTCCACAAAACTTACTTTTTTGTTTTTCATTATAATTAGCATCCACATGGGTTCTCTCCGAGATACCACCACTTAATTATCTTTTATTCCTCCGTAAATACTTAGTTAGGATTTTAAACCATGATTAAAGGAAAAGAAAGGTTTAAGGAATTAATAAGATTAGTTTAACTCTTTGATACACAAGAGTACCTTTGCTCTTTTTAAGCTATACCAAGGTCATGTACCTTATTTCACAAGTCTTCTCCATAATCCCTTCCCCCGATACTCTCACTGGTTAATAACTTTGTTCCCCATCTCTTTTCAACATTCCACCTCCTTTGCAACCAGTTATATATTTTATTAATATTTGAGTGTCTGTTACATTCACATTGAACTTTGGTGTATATCTAGTTCAAATGTAATTAGTACAAGGGAAACTTCGAGGGTGTTATAGGTATGTTATCCTTGCCTCTTTAAAAATTTATTTCATGCTAGACAATTGGTTAGATAGTTTGAATCCATTACATTCATTCAGGTTCCTAAGAGTCGCAATAATGTAGTATACCATATCGTTAATGAAATTCTATACTAGTATATTCATCATCAATAAGAAAGAAACAAACTAGTCATATAAATTCATCATCATTGTGCATCCTGATGTACACAACTATTTCATCATGTCATCATAATAACATTGATGTATTTGTAACTTCAAAATGTATTCACTTGTATATCTTATATATTGTATTTCATTAGTCCTCGGTGTTCCTATAGGGAGAATCATTAATGTAATCAAGTCATGTAAAGTCATAGAGATTAACCCTCCTTTGTAAGTCGAGGGTGAAGTCCCCACAGTTGTGGGGCACTAGGTTTATTAGACTCTCCTAGAGAAGTCGGCCCTATTAAGTACTTGTCAAGTCAGAAACTAGTATAAATAGAGAGTGAGCCTCTCTGTTTGTGACACACACTCACCCAACTATAGCACATAGGTGAGAGAACAGGAGCTCACACAAGTGAGAGAGAACAGTTGTTGGAGATCATCTTTCTATCTTTGGGTTTTACTGCTGCCATTGGTTCTCATTCTATCTCTGAGGAAGTTGTGGGATTTTTCCTTTATGGTTTCCCTGAGGATAAATCTTTGTGTCTATTGTCTCTTTTGATTGATTGTTGTGCATGTTATTCTCTCAGATAAGATCCTAAGATCATATTGTCTAATTGATAAAAATCTAACATGGTATCAGAGCTAACATGAGAAGAAGACATTGTGCATCTACATAAGCTATGGATTCTTACTTTTTGGGTCTCTCTCCACTATCCATTAGAAAAAGGAGGCTAGGATGACTCTCCATTGAAGGGCGCATCTTTCTGTCAAAGCATAATCCGATTCTGAGCATTTTCAGTTTTTTACCTATCATTGCATTGGGAAATCAGGGCTTCTCACAGAAGAGGAATTTTTTAGTGAACCCATCATAGGATTGATATCCTCATCAAAATAAAAGTTTAGAGACCAAGATAGAATTTTTTGTTTGGGTAGAACTCTGGGAAATTCAAACCCTAATCTGCCCCTCAACCAGAAAACCAGCACTGCAGAAGATCAGCTCCAAATCCAGTTTCGGCTTCTCAAATTGGTAAGATCTAAATATTTTGTATTTCCATTTGAGGTTCTCAGTTAATATGTCTCATCACACCAATCTTGATGAAAATCTTGAGTGAGTTGATAACTTCTGAGCATGGAAGTATAGGATCTCACTAGTTCTTGAAGAAAATGAATTGGACTCCTACATCAGTGGAGAGGTTCTAGTTCTAGAGGGAGATGAGGCTAAGGCCTTACACAAGAAGAACTTGATCAAGGCTAAGAGGATTATTTCTGATTCAATCAAGGATCACCTCATACCACAGGTTTCCTCCCTAAAGACATTATGTTTGATGCCTTTACCAAGCTATTTGAAGGGAAAAACATAAATCAAAAGATGACCTTGAGAAATCAACTGAAGAATGTGAAGATCTAGATTGCAGAGACCATACAGTCATACTTTACAAGGGTCTATGGGACCAAAGAACAACTTGAAGCAGTAGATGAAGAAGTACAGAATACATAAATTGTGATGACCACCTTGAATGGTCTCCCTAGGTCATGGTACTCCTTCATTCAAGGGATTTGTGATAGGAGAAAGTTAATCAACTTTAGTAGGATGTGGGAGGAATTATCACAAGAAGAAGCTCGAATAGTAGCTCGAGAAGAAAACATGGGAAATGAAGATCAAGCTCTCACAGTACACACAAAGAAAACTAGAAGGGACCATCATCATCCCAGAGGTAAGCATTCACACCTGAATAACCCTAGAAGATATCTATCTAGTATCCGATGCTATGCATGCGATGAGAAAGGACACATCTCCATATTATGTCCCATAAACAAAGGTGGCCCTCAAAAGAAGAAGAACTAAAAAACAAGACATCATGCTCACACTGCAGAGGATGATGAACCTCCAAGAAAGAAAGTCAAAGAAGAAGACAGCTTCTAGTGATGAAGAATATGTTTTGATTTCTGCTCTCACAAGAACTATCACTCATGGAAGCAATGATTGTCTCATAAACAATGGGGCTTCCAAGCATATCACAGGATTCAAAGAATCCTTTGTAAAAATATCAAAACATGGGTCACCCCATAAGGTGAAACTTGGGGATGACTACCAATATCCCATAAAAGGTAGTGGTGACTCCTCCTATAACCTAGACTTGGGAAAGTCTATGAATATGCAGGATGTCTTGTTTATACCGGGACTAAAGAAGAACCTCCTCTCCATATTTGCATTAGATGCAAAAGGCATGAGGGTTGCATTTGTAGATGGCCAAGTCCTTATGTGGCCAAAGGGAAATACTATAGATGATGCAGTTGTGATTGGAGAACAAGAGGGAGGATTATACAAGCTAAAGGGAAAACTAGAACAAGCCTTGGTCCATGACTCAGTAGATCCAAATTAACTTTGGAATAGAAGGCTTGCACATGTGCACTATAGAGCACTACCACTTGCAAGCAAATTTGTTGAAGTTCTTCCAGAAATACAAGCAAAACATGAAGGTGTTTGCAAAGGATGTGCAAAAGGAAAGAACCCAAAGAAGAAATTTCCAAGCAATGAGAGCAAGGCAAAAGGAATCTTGGAAATCATCCACTCCGACGTATGCAGCCCAAGGTCAACTAGTTCATTGAGCGGGTATGTATACTATGTTTCTTTCATTGATGACTTTTCTAGGAAGTCATGGATATACTTCTTGGAAGTATTTAGTAAGTTCAAAGAATTCAAAACCTTGATCGAGAACCACATAGAAAATAAAATCAAGACCTTTCGATCATGCAATGGAGAAGAATTCACATCAAATGAATTCAAAGAATTATGCAGAGATTCAGGGATTAAGAGGGAGTTGACCATTCAATATAATCCACAACAGAATGGGGTTGCAGAAAGAAATAATAGAATGATCATGGAAGCTGCAAGGGAAATGCTTCATGATCAATATCTTCCCATGCATCTATGGGCAAAAGCCGATAGGACAACTGTGTATGTACAGAACTGTACTCCACATAGAGTACTTGAGAACAAGACACCTGAAGAAGTCTTCTCTGACAAGAAACTAGAAGTCAGACATCTCTGAATATTTGGTTGTCCAATGTACATACACATTCTGAAATAAAAGAGGACAAAATTAGATCCTTCAGGAAAGAAGGGTATATTCGTGGGATATAGTGAAAGCTCGAAGGCTTACAGAATATACTTCCCAAGATTCAAGAAGATTAGCATTAGTAGAGACTTAACATTTGATGAAGACTAAACTTACAACAAGTCCAGAAAGAAACCTGTTGAAGACCCTAAAGAAACAGAAGCACCCAGGATTAAAGATACAACTATGAATGATGCAACTCAAGAAGAAGATCAAGAAATAGAAGAACCCCAAACCTGTAGATCCACCCCATAAGAAGAATACTCACAAGAGGAAACCTGCATGGGTACGAGAGGCTATCCAAAGTGCAGAAAGATATGGGGCTCCAGAAGAAATGCATAGAGAAAGGAAAAGAACTAGGTCCTACTCCAGTTATGTAGCCCTATTATGTGACATAATTGATAAAGAACCTTCCAACTATGAAGAAACAGCAGAAAAGAAAGAATGGAAGGATGCTATGATCGAGGAGTACCATTTGATCATGAAGAATGATGCCTGGGATGTTGTCCCAAGAGCAGAGGGAAAATCTGTTGTGACTTCCAAATGGATCTACAAGATCAAGCATGTTGTAGATGGCAGCATAGAGAAATATAAAGCAAGATTTGTAGCTCATGGCTTCTCCCAGAAAGAAGGAATAGGTTATGAAGAAACTTTTGCACCTGTATCCAGATACACTTCCATCATATCAGTACTTTCTTTGGCTATAGTAATGAAACGGAAGATACATCAGATGGATGTCAAGACTTCTTTCTTGAATGGTCTCATAGGGGATTCACTAGTTGACCAATATCCTAGCACGTTAGTTCATATTGTGGGTTTTAAATTTCTTAAAAATCAGGCCAATATATTGCAGGTATTAGGGGAGATTAGGGGTTTACAGTGGGGGGGGTAAGGGGATTTATAAGGATTAGGGTATAAAAAGGGGTGGTGGGGAGGTTTTAGGTATTGGGAGGGGGTTTCAACAAAAGGAGTTTGGACCAATATCTAAAGAATTTAAGGGTATTCTTTAATATTCCATGATTGAACGTGCTATGTGAGAGGTTCACAGAGTGAAGCCCCCGTGAATGGTGTAATGGAATATGAAGTGTATGTGGAGAAGCCACTCGGTTTTGAGACACATGATAGGGAAACTCATGTGTGTAAATTGAAGAAATACCTGTACGGTTTCAAATAGACACCTAGGACATGGTACGGAAGAATTGACAACTTCCTGACTAGTTTGGGATTTACCAAGAGTAAAGCATATTCCAACCTTTACTACAAAGTTGAATGAGGAAACCTAGTGATACTACTACTATATGTAGATGATCTGTTTGTAACAGGTGAGGATGGGTTTATTCCTGACATGAAGAGGAAGCTTGCTACCGAGTTTTAAATGAAAGACTTGGGTATGATGCACTACTTTATAGGCACGGAGGTGTGGCAGAGTGCAGATGGAATCTCCCTGGGACAAGGGAAGTATGTACTAGAGATCTTGAAGAGGTTCAGGATGATGGAATGGAAGGCCATCACTACACCTATGGAATCAAACCTGAAGCTATTGAGTGATGCTTCATCGGAATCGGATGATGCTACAATGTATTGTCAAATGATTGGGTCCTTGATGTACCTAACGAATACAAGACCGGATATTTGCTTTGCTGTGAACATATTGAGCCAGTTCCTGACAGGTCCAAGACATGTTCACCTGATTGCTGCAAAGCATATTCTGAGGTACCTGAAGGGTACAGTTGATTATGGGCTCAAGTATGAGGCGAATCAGAAGATTAACTAGAAGGTTATGTGGATTCAGATTGGGCAGGTAATGCCATTGATAGGAAGAGCACTTCGAGGTGTTGCTTCAATATGGGATCAGGTGTGATCTCTTGGTTTAGCGGGAAGCAGTCCTGCATGGCACTGAGTACAATCGAAGAAAATTATTTCGTAGCTTCTTCGGCTAGTTGTGAGGCATTGTGGTTGAGGAAGCTACTATCTAATCTGTTTGATCTCCAGTTTGATGCTACTTGTATATATTGCGAAAACTAGAGTTGTGTGAATTTTTCGGAGAACCCAGTGTTCCATGATAAGTAGAAGCATATCGATATCAAATATCACTATAACAGGGATATGGTGCAGAGAGGAGCATGAAGCTCCAGTATGTTGTGATGGATGAATAGATAGCTGATGTGTTGGCCACGCCATTAGCCAGAGTGAAGTTTTAGTACTTCAGGGAAAAGCTTGGTGTTCTCCAGATCGAGGTTCCTTCCCAGGGGAAGTGATGAGTCTATAAGAATTTTCGACATGGTGGTAGGATTGGCTCCTCCCATGGTTAGATGTAAGTGCTATGCCTTTCTGACATGGTGGTAGGATTGGTTCCTCCCATGGTCAGATGTAAGTGTTATGCCTTTATGACATGGTGGTAGGATTGGTTGCTTCCATGGTCAGATGTAAGTGTTGTTCCTTTCTGACATGGTGGTAGGATTGGTTCCTCCCATGGTTAGATGTCATTGTTTTTCCCTTTTGACATGGTGGTAGGATTGGCTCCTCCCATGGTCAGATATAAGTGCAGAGACATACAATCAGCATGAAAAAGGGTTGGATCTATATAAGTACATCCAGCATGAAAAAGGGTTGGCTCTCTAGTGGCCTACATCCAGCATGAAAAAGGGTTGGCTCTGTAGAAGTACATCCAGCATGAAAAAGGGTTGGCTCTATAGTGGCCTACATCTAGCATGAAAAAGGACTAGCTCTGTAGAGGTACATCCAACATGAAAAAGGGTTGGCTCTGTAGAGGCCTACATCCAATATGAAAAATGACTAGCTCTGTAGAGGTACATCCAGCATGAAAAAGGGCTGGCTCTGTAGAGATACATCCAACATGAAAAAGGGCTGGCTCTATTGATGAAGACCTACATGGAGGATAGGCATACAACCAGTGTGAAGAAGGGCTGGCTCTGTAGAACTTCCTGTGACGAGAAGAATTGAGAGATAGCACAATTTGATCAAGATAGCAGAAGTAGTGATGATGATGATGATTCAATAATAATCCAACTTTGATGATGATCCAGTTGTGATCCAGCTTTGATGATGATCCAACTTTGATGATGATTCAGTGATGATGATCCAATGATGATGATCTAATGATGATCCAGCTTTGATGAATGATCCAGTGACGAAGACTTATGATGATGAATTGTGTCAAGAGAATACCTTCCTAGTTAAGAGGGAGTGTTGATGTATTTGTAACTTAGGAATGTATCCACTTGTTTATTGTATATATTGTATTTCATTAGTCCCCAATTTTCCTATTGGGAGAATCATTAATGTAATCAAGTCATGTAAAGTCATAGATATTAACCCTAATTTGTAAGTCGGGGGTAAAGCCCCCACATTTGTGGGGCACTAGGGTTATTAGACTCTCCTAGAGAATTCATCCCTAGTAAGTAATTGTCAAGTAAAAAACTAGTATAAATAGAGAGTGAGCCTCTCTATTTGTGACACACACTCACCCATCTATAGCGCATAGGTGAGAGAAGAGGAGCTCACACAAGTGAGAGAGAGAAAATTTGTTGGAGATCATCTTTCTTTCTTTGGGTTTTACTGCTACCATTGGTGCTCATTCTATCTCTAAGTAATTTGCAGGGTTTTTCCTTTATGGTTTCCCCGAGGATAAATCTTTGTGTCTATTATATCTTGTGATTTATTGTTGTGCATGTTATTCTCTCAGATAAGATCCTTAAGATCATATTGTCTAATTGAAAAAAATATAACAAATAATAAAAGGCTCATGTAAATAAAAGTTTGCATCCACTTTATTTTATATATATATATATATAAGCATATTTCCAAAATATAGAAGTGTCTACAGAAAGGATCCCCAATAGCTCAGTAAAAAGTGATACATCGATCCAAAATTCCATGCCCATAGCATGGGGGGAAACCATACAAACTACCTAATCATCATCAAAATAGTTTGATGATTCCTTTGACCCCTAATCATCATCACTATGATCCCCTATTTGAGGAAATTTCCCCCGCATTAAGTCTTGGGTCCCTTGCGTGGCCACCTCTATACACCACATCATCGTGTGCCACCGATGGGGTGCCTGGTAGCATACTATAATGAGCTCATCATCCAAGTGGTACCACCCATCATATCATACTCACTCTAACATATGATCAATGCCACAGTGAAGTCCCTCCTTAATAGACTCGGCACTCCATCGTCTGCATTGTGTTTGGGGGGAGGATAGAATTTGATCCTACCTCATCATCTCTAAAATTTGGATGGGAGAATCATACCCACATCTCTACAAACATATCATGAGTCATCAATACCATGATCACATCATAAAATTATAGATACCATATATGCTAGTACTCTAAACACATCTATAGTCGTCATAATGCATCAATCATATATATCGATAACTGTCAGACCCCTGGGCCTAGCTAAGAGGTAGCGGTAGCTCTGGGTCACCTCGAGAGTCCATCCCTTCATATGGGTAGTCCTTCATGACAACTAGGAGTTAACATGACTACACAAATAATACCTAACCAAAGACATTGTCCACTGCATTACCTTATTCTCGCACCATTATCTTTCCCCATCAGTGCATCCTATGCTCCATAGGCCCACCATCTCAAACTTCGATATGTGGTCATAGTATTAGCACTCTCTAAAAGAATAATTCAAATATTAAAGTGGTGAACCCAAAATGACCAACATGCCAACTTCAATGGTTCAATTGATGTTGAATCATTGTTAAGAATACCTAGTAACACCCAAAGTAGGTCTTATCCAACACCTGCTCCACGATGAGCATCTAACCGCTAGAGATCTTGTTGATATCCCTTGACCCTAGCACTCTTATGACACCCATTGTAATAGCATGTGTATCTTCGCTCTCTATGTCTATCAGGAATATGGAGTATTTATGTAGATATGCTTCATCCACATAGTGATAGCACAAGGTATACTCCATGTCCATGTCCCATGGATGAATTGATTATGTATCACATATGACTCCCAAATGATGAAGTCTTGTCATAAAGTAGACATCATGGAGGGTGATCTCTACCTTCTCATGTTATATGACAAAGGGATCAGCATCTCAGCCCCAGTACTCAATGATCTTAGTCTGCAATAACATTGTTGACATCATAAGGGGTTTCTCAAGGAACATGAGTAAGTCATATCATGTAAGGCTATCCCAAAAATGTTGATCATTTCATATATCTCTATGAATATCCACCACATCTCTCTCTCCCTATTTGACCCAAATTCTGCATTCCAACATCAATAAGGATAAGTTGACAGTGAGAAATCAACATTTTTACTGAGGTGGGCAGTTTAAAAAAAAAGTGGTGACCTAGGTTTCACCTGGTTAGGTGAATTCATCAACCCAAGTCGCTACTTTTATCCATCCAAATGTCACCTCAGGTCGCACCTGGTCCTCAACCGAGTCCAACTTGGTTGTGCCTATCAAAGGGAAAGTTGCAACTTAAGTCATTGATTTCCCTTTAAAAGTCATGACCTGTCCCTAAAACCCTTAAGGGGTTCACACAGGACCCCTATAAGCTTAAAATAAGAAAGAAAATGGACAAAAATGAATAGGGGGATGTGACCACTAACCTACAAGTATTGAATTCTGAATCTAATAGATGAATTAGGATAAATCAATGCCTAAAGTTCTGAGCTACATACACTCCTGCAATGGTGAATAGTGAAAATGACACCTAGTTTAGTGGTCCCACCCCTATTTAAGCTCATTTGGGATCCATTATTATTCTGTACCATATGGACTCATACAACATCCATTTGTTGTGGCATTTTCATTGTTTTAATCATGAATTTGCACTCTTCTTGATTATGATTGAGGTATTTTCTAGAGGATGTCTTTGTCCTCCTCATCTTGCATGCATGCATGTAATTTATCCCAATTTCCTATGTTATATGATACTTGTACATTTAGTTTCATTTCTAGATGCACTTTTACACTTGGGTATAGTTTCCATATGTATAGGATTAGGTTGTGATGAGATCCTTTTATTTCAGCATGCAACTACTTTTTATAGGTATATTTCGTCAAACTGGAATATAGGTGATTCCCCTCTATATAAAATTATATGCATCAACCTTTTTTGTCCCTCTTATGCCTACAGGATCCCTCTATTTGGGTAAGTGGCCCATCTAAGACACATTTTCACTTTCCCTTACTCAACAGTAGAGCCTCCCTCACATGGGTGCCATCATTTAGTACCCTTTTCCATTCAACTCCCATGCCATTGTTATCTCTATAGGATTGAGATTCCATCTAGTTTGGTATCTTGCACTTAGCCGCATATTACTTTTTCATCATCACTCATTGGCCTACCCATGGACTTCTAGACTTATGGCCATTATGGAATTTTGATGTTTCATGTTGCACACTCATGATCCCACTACTCCATCCATATTGCAAAAGTTACATTATTTTTCCACCATGCATCATCCCTCAAGGAGATTGATTCCAGTGTCCTACACCCTTCAGTTCCATCTACTATCATCCATTCATTTGGTCATTTATTGGACACTTATCTCCTTTCCTTCCTCATTTTTATCTCTTAGGTGGCCACCCACCTAGGTAAACATTACATAATGATGCTTTTAATCACCCCATTTTCTTAGGTGTTCACACATATAGGAAGGCATGCCATTTAAGTGCTATTTCACACTCTCTCTCTTCGATGTCCATACACCAAGGAAACCATTTGAAATAGTGCTCCTCGACACTCATGCAGATTGCGTATCGTCTCATTTTGTGGAAGCATCCTTGGTTTCCTTTGTTTAGATAATTCTATGACGAGTCACCCATGGATTCATTCTAAAACAATTTTCTCTTAGATTTGACCTTAGTACACCCCTCCCTCTTCCCCTCTGTGAGAAACCCCCATTGCAGTTATGTCCCCTAGTACCCTAGTTGTGTCTCTCCCATCACATTATATTGAGTCCCACACGCTACCAGATCATCCAATCCTTCATGCTTTGAATAAAGGAAGTTTGAATCTCCCACTTAGTTACCCTCGTATCCCCCACCTTGGTGTCTCAATCCATCAGTCATATATACACATTCATTGGTTGTATCCCTCATGCTTCCTTCAAGGAAACATCATTTCCTTATTGGTATTAGGTCTCCCTATATTGAAATCAACACATATATTCTAAAGTATAGACCTAGAGGCACCTTAACCTTAGCCCCATAACCGTCATGGATGGTCTCCCTTGGACCGACTAAGGGGAGACCTCATTCCCCTTAGATTTATGTTTTCTCACATTATTTACTTCAACTCCTTATCACACCATTGATAATCATACAGGTTGATGGTTCTCTCATTTGGTTATTCAAAGACCCCATATATACTTAACTCTATCCATTTTTATGTTTGTTCGGAAGCCCTCTAGTCATATGCTTCCTATGGTATCCAGGTTGCACTGGTGACAAAGTTTAGACTCCCTCCAATTATATTCTTCCAATGGTATCCAATTCTAGTTGCAACTCCTTGGATATGTTTGATTCAAATATTCAATTGTTTGAGTCACATGTGAGTGACTTTCTTATATCCTCCCTCCAGATCTCGGGCTCATTAAATTTTAGTAGGGAATTAGCTACTAAGATTCCACATTCCATTGGGATATGATTGTTTTGACATGTGTTCTTTTGGTCATCCATGGTTGGACCATGATTATGTATCCATTTTATCTTCAACTTGGGTCTCTCATTAACCTTGATTATGTATTCGGATTGGGTCCCTCTTTGACCCTCATTATGTATTGTATCTAGCCGTTATTCATGTTTAACTACAACTTAGAGTATACATAGAAAATTTAAATTACCTTCCTAGAGACTATAAGGAAATAAAATAGGATTTATTGATCATGTCCCTTTTGGAGTAGATCCCACTTTATATTGAGACATTATACAAGCACAAGTATGCTTTCCTTGTCCATATATTTAATATTATATGCACCTAATCCATTTTGAGTATTTTTTCTCTAAGTGTGGGCCTCTATAGTCCCTCAAGAGGGAAACTTCCTTCCGATATGGTCTTTGTATTCTCTGTCTTCCTCACCCCTTATCTCATGTAAGTATGACATTTCTATGATGTATTTTCGTCATACGATGAGCTCATGACCTCACACATCAAGGGGGAATTTGTTGATAGACATTTGTTCTCACCTTCCATGTCATAAAATTTGCATCCTTATGCATCATCGATCCACACCATTGGAACCATTTTTCCATCTCATTCCATCCATATAACCTTTAGGAAGTTATAAAATGCTAGAAAATGAAAGTCAAAACCCAAATTAACCACCCTAGAAGGAGGTTGGGAATTTTCCCTCAAAATCAATGAAATAAGTCACAACTTTTCACTTGATAAGTGAAAACAGGTCTCAAAACTTGATTTTCATCAAAAAAAAATTATTTCTCGCTTCCCTAATGAAGAAGCGGCTAAAAGTAGACACATACCTTGACATGGTCTAAGTTAGATACAAATCGAGGGTTCAAAAACGTAGTTTCTCGATTAAGTCATCACAAGAAATGGAAAATGTTCACATTGCTTCTAGATCCCTCCCATGACCACTCTTGTGCCTATAAAAAAACCCCTCAAGGTCCTCATTCCACACAAATTTGATATCACTCTCATGTCATCATGCTGCCAAAAGTCTCCCATAAATAGAAGAAAGTCATATCTTAATTTCTCCTTCGCTTAAAGGAGATTACTATTTTGATGATTTGATGGAAGTTGTGAAGTTACAAAGGAGGCAAATGGACCTTCCATTGGACATATAGCGGGAAGAGGGGGGGGGGGGGGGTACCCTTTCACTATACCAAGCTACCCATTTCTATACCACTTCTTTGTGATAATAAAAAAACCATTCTTTGATTCATTATGCATTTTCTCGGTACTCTTTATGTGTAGTGTGATTGAAGGATTGTGATATTTTTTTAGTTTAGTCTAGTTTAATTTTGTTGTTTTTATTTTCCCTCATTTGAATCTATACCAAGGTTACTCAACCACTTCATATGTGCTTTTTCCACATTTGGGTGATTATTCACACAATACTGTCATTTAGCGGTAGAGGTTCATTGTTTAAAAAGTGTTGTTGATGGGAGTAATAATACAAAATTAAAGTTTCCATGATTTATCTTACCAATCATGGAAACAATCATATGTAGATATAATTATAAAATTATAATATAATCATATGGAAACAATTATAAAATTGAGATAACAATCATATGTAGATAAATAATTATAAAATTATTTTAATATGTCGTCCAGTAAATAGTTATTACATTTAAGTCTACTTGTATAAAATGTTGGTCGTGCTCCATTGTTTAACTGGAAAAAAAAATATGTTTTGTATTAAAAGAGGCTACAACCAAACAAAATGACATAGAAGTACACAATTTAAAGAGGTTAATATCCACTTGCAAGTCTTTCAACTTCCAATCAAAATGCAAGGAGGGAAATTTCTAGTGATTTCTCTTACATCTACATTTTCTTATAAATTATTGCATACAAGCTAGATAGACTCTTACAAATTGATTGCCTAACTAAATACGAAACATAAATCAATCTTTTGACTAGATTGAAGTACAATCCCTCAAATAGTAAGTCCAAATAGGTCTAATATCCCAAAGAGAAAATTTGTTTTGTCTCTTTTCCTTGTGTTTCCTAATTTGATTTTCTTCCCCTTATGAAATAAGAGGAAGAATGAGGAACGTTCTTCAAAGACCCAACATAATAAGGAGATCTAGAAGACTTATGCAAATTAAACTTTTGCACTAAAGGAATTTATTGAGTTTAATTCACTTCACCATATGGAGAATTTTTTTAATTTGGAATTGTAGCTACAACCTTTTTTTTATCCTTGGGTTTTTGAGTTAATTCCTTCTACAATATTTGGATTGACATTCTTATCATTGACCCCTTATTTTGATTTAATGTCATTCATGATGGTATCAAATATTTTCCTTTTAGGTGACAATTTTTCCTACTGGGGGTAGTTATTCCTCCCCCTAAATCTTGATAGTTACATCTTCATCGACACACTTTAAGATTTCATATTGATTGTAACTGGAGGGAACATAGTTTTTATAAGGATGAGAAGGTGGTGAGGGTAGGGGGGTATTTCTTCTTACTTATAATAGAAATAACTTCAAAATACTTTTGGTCACCTTTAGAGGGTGTTTATGGGGTAAGGCACTATAGAAAGAATATTAGAAAAAACTTTCACAAAGTGGTCATACTCATTAAAACTATTGCATTTAAAGGTAATGTGTCCATAATCCAAGATTTTTAAAGTTACCAAACATCTATCTAAATTTGAATGGATTTTGGCAACCCTTTATCCAAATATTTCTCCATAGAAATGTTGGCACATGAGAATAGGAGATTTTACAGTTTTTTTGCTTCAATAAATTCTCTAAGATATATCCATTTTTTTACAACATGAGCTTATCCCAAAAAATCAATGGTAGATAGGGAAAGAAAATATAGACAAAGGCATGGCTTATTTTTATTAAGACCAAATTCTAAAGACAACTTTGAAAGGAACATTCCTCTAGAATCCATGAAGTAAGGACTAGATCTAAAGATGATATCTTTGTTCTTCTTGAAATCAAACATGAAGTTGAACAAACCTCTTCTAGTTAAAAAACCTTATATCTTCCTTTCATCTTAGAGACCCAATTTTCTTGGACCTAATGATTTACAAAGATACAGCTTGGAAAATATCCTAAAAATTTTCCTACCAAGGCCTGATATAAATATATTGTGGCAATTTCACGAGCCAAATGGCTTTTCAAATTAAACAAATATTTTTTTAAGATGTTTTTTTGACATATTTCCCACTTGGATTTGCATTCGCCTTGAGAGCAAACCTCTTTTTGCATCCATAGAAAGAAAATCAAATTCTTCCCTAATAGATATGAATGCATCAATATTTGGGGATTTTGTGACAAAATAAAAAGTTAGATAAATCTTAAAAAATGTGAAGAAAGAGCACGAGTTCATTAGGTTGAATATTCCATGACCAACAATCTACTAGGCCTCCAAAGCATAAAGCTCCAAAATCCAGATTGTGTTGTCATTTTATATATGAAACTTCATTAGAAGTAGTGGCTAGGGTTAAACCATAGTCATGATAAAGCTCTTGATTTCCAAGGTCATTGCTTCATTTCTCTTTTCATTCTTGCTCCATTATAACTCAAACTTGGAATGTTATCTCTCACACACACACGTATGGTTTCCCCTCTAATTTTTATCAAAGTCAAATTAGTCGTTGCACATATATTCTTCATCGTGTATCCTATTGTGGAACCTACTGCCACGGAATTTTAGAGTTGCATGATGCTTTGTACCTTACTCTATGTGTGAAGTCTCAAAATTTTGTTTACAATCCACTAGCTCAACTACCAACCATTGCCTTTCTATCTAAAACATCACACTCCAATGACGTCAATCTTCCATAAACGATGAGGAGTAATAAAACATCAAGGAAGGTTGGTGGGTCTACAAGGTGATAAAAAATAGTTGATGAAGGTGATGAACGGAAGGTTCTCAAGAACATTAATGAGATGGACACGACAATCTCCAAAAGAGTCGATGTAGTGGATACAAAAAAAAATGGTAATGTGGAACTCGAAATACATGAATCCAGGAAGAACCACGACCATATCATGAGAGAATTAAGAGCAATGAAAAATGAGAACAAGGGAGTAAGTAGCCTAAATCCCACTCTTATTTTCCTCCACTGCAAAATCCATCCCATAAGGTATCCTTTAATGGGTTCAGCCCATAAGATAAAATTTGATTGCAAGGATGATAAAGAGGGTACAAGATGGTTAAATAATCAACTCAAACACTATCTTAAAATATATCAAATGTAAGATGTATGATGATGGAGAGAGAGTTAACTTTTCATCTTTGCATTTAGATAAATCAACTTAGCACTGGTTCTTGTGGTAGAACTCAAAATCACAAGCATAAACAACAGAGAGATATATTCAAAATATTTTAGAATATTGAAGAGAAAAAAGTCTTCCCTAGAATCAATCGATTGAAATAGTCTACTATGATGGAGGAGTATTTCCATGATACATGTGTTGGTTACTTATGTTCCATGCTTACTAGATGATCGCCTACTACAAATCACCATATCAAGGTTGGAAGATAATATAAAGATGAACTCAAATTGTTAGATACCAAGCATGTAGAGAAGGAATACAAAAAGACAAACTCCTTGAAGTGAAAAAGTGAATTTAATGTCAAAAAAATGACCCTCTTAGCCCCATTCTAAAAAACCAATCTCAAAATATATCCCCCCCAACAAAAGGATTCCAACATCATACATAAAGAATGAAAAAAATTGATTTTTAATTGTCATGCATTTAACTAGAATCTAGGCCACAAATGAAAAGAAAAATAATTATAATTGTGTGAAATACATAGTAGTGATAATGATGAAGAATCAGGTGATATATCATCATTAAACTTGGAAATAGAGCAATTGACTGCCAAATCCAAAATACCTAAATAATATAGCAATCAAAATACCATCCCAACACTCTATGTTTCCATGGTGATGGGTATTTCACAACCCCAAACTCTTAATGGTTTTGGTTACATTTAATAAAACAAGAGTAAGAGTAGTTATATGTAGTGGTAGTTAACATAATTTCATGGATACTAAAGTGGATAAACAATTAAATATATTTGTCTAACCTACCTCTAACTTTCAAGTTGCGATATCATAGGACAACACTACTACATGCAATGGGACATGCCATAAGGTAGAATTGTTTATTAATGATTACAAATTAAATTATCCCATGTATGGCGTGGTAATTGGGGGAGTAGGCATAGTATTAGGAACCCAATGGTTGGCCACAGTCGGTATGGTGGGGTTCAATTGACAAAGACAATGCTTAAGATTTTATGAAAATAGAAATAATTACAAGTTTCATGGGATCAAGAACCTATGCCCCAAAATACTCCTGTCCAACATAATGGATTAAATTCTTACAAACAGATCCCAAGCTTATCTTCTGCATTGTTATTCAGTGGAGGGAGAACACAATGAAATAAAGGATCCAAAAGGACTAGATATGATTCTTGGAAAATATAATATCATTTTTCAAGACTTACCTCATCGCCCTCCTATAAAACAATCCAGATACTATCATAGAACTAATCCCTAGATCATCCTAGTTAGGAGGAAATATAGCTTACAACCACAAAACATAAATTGAATATATAGATAAATAATTATTTGATTGTGGAGTTATAACCCAAAGTAACGTTCCATACTCAGAATTAGTCATACTTGTAAGGATAAAGGATTCTTCCTACAATCTTTATATTGACTATCAAGCAATAACATAATTACCATTATAGATAAGTTTCCCATTCCATTTGTGCGTGAGCTATTGGAAGAGATTCATAGTGCTAAGTATTTCTCCAAGCTTAATCTGAAATAAGGTTATTACTAGATAAGAATATGAAAATAAGACATTCCCAAAACTGCTTTTTGTACCCACGAAGACCTATATAAATTATGTGTCATGCCTTTTGGATTATCCAACACCTTGACTACCTTCTTAGAAATGATGAATGACTTACTATTCATATACTTGTGGAAGTTTGTAATTGTGTTCTTTGAGGATATACTACTGTACCTAAAGAGTTGAAGTTTTCACCTCAAGCATGTAGATATAGTGTTGAAACTACGATAAGAAAATAAGTTCTACGCAAAGAAATGAAAACATGGTTTTGGAAGGAAAGAAATAGAATTTATTTTCCATGTTGTATCAACGAAAAAAATTCAAGGTAGACACAAAGAAGATATGCAATTATTGATTGTCCTATTCCTAAACTTATCACATCATTATGAGCAATACTAGTTCTTATGTCAAGGTATAATTACAAAATATTTGCAAAAATATAGGTATAGATTTTTTTCTCCATTAGTAGTAGTATTGATAAAAGAATCCTTTAGATGGAATGATGCAGTTAAAGCCTATTTTAAGAGGATGACAAATAGGGAAAATCTTAAGGATCCATACTTATTTAAAAGTGCATAAACCTTGGTGAATATTAAAATGTCAACTATAAAATATTTGGCGTTATTTTTCTAAAATACTTCATTTTCTAAGGATATTATATAGTTTATATAATAATTTGATGATTTTTAGTCAAAAAGATTTACCCTATCAAAATTGCGCAAAACAGGGCTCAGAAAAATGCAAATCAAGGAATTGTTTTTTGGAAAAATAAGCCATGGGCTAAATTTCACCCCCAAAATTTTCCTTGATGACAAATTTAATGAATTCTACTCCTAGTTTGGCTTCCCTAGACTTCATAAAATCATCTTTTTTTTTATGGAATGTGATGGATTATGAGAAGTAATAGGAGTTGTGATTATGAATAAAAATCCTTGAAGTTGCTTTCAAAATTCTAAGATTAAATCCAAGATATCGAGAAAAATTAGTAACATGCGATAATGAAATGTTGCCAATCATTCATGCCTTAGTAAAGTGGAAACGATACATATTGTAAGCCAATTTTTTGTTAAAATGTACGAGGGGAATTTGAAATATTTCCTCAACCAAAAGATATCATCACCAAAACAACAAAAATAGGTACGAAAAATCCAAGTTTTTTACTTTTATATTATTTATAAGAAGGGCAAGGAAAATCAAGTTTTTAGTGGCTTATCAAGGAAATAAAAGGGGGATTATACACTATGCTCAATTTCAATATTCATTCTTGAATGGATATCAAGTGTTCAAGCAAAGTATGTGAAAATCACATATATAAGGAAGTTAATTAAGGAAGTTGAAACAAACAATGTAATGAGTACAATATTTACTTTGGAAAATGATATACTATGGTAAAAGAAAGGATATAACTACCCAAACCTTCTAAATTCAAAATCCAAGTCCTAAGAGAGAATCATGATTTTATGATTGCATGCCTTGTTGTATTTTTCAAAATAGAATGTAATATTTAACAATATTTCTCCTAAAAATAAATCAAGGTTGATATTTGGAATATGTGGTTGAATATGACACTTGTCAGTGCTATATTTTCCAATCTATCATCCCTTTAGGTCTCCTTCAACTCCTTTATTTTCAATATCTTAAATGGATTGAAGTGCCTATGGATAGATTTTATCACATGTATCCCTACCTCAAAGGGGAATGATAACAAATTTGTAATCATAGGATAACTAAACAAACATGCCCACTTAATTTGAATATTATCCAGGGATAAACTTATCAAATCATCAATAGTTATGTGAAAACTATCTATAGACTCCATGGCTTTCTCAAAGTTATCATTATTGATAAATGCCCCAAATTACCAGCAACTTTTGGAAGGATATGTTCCTCCAAGTAGGGACCACATTAACAATGAAATATTCATACCACCCCCAAACATATGCACTACCAAAGTGTTGAATAAATGATCTAATTTGAAGGATACCTAAGGAATTTTGTGATTGATAAGCAATCACAATGGCACCATCAATTGCATCTTGTAGAATGGTGGTATAACACCACATACCACATGTAGGAAAAAACGAATCCCTTTCAATATTTATAGGTATATCAACCACCATGAATAAAAGAGTATATGGTGTCCCTAGTTTCAAAGCACATATTGTAAAAACCACATAGATACTACTAATAAAATCCTTCATGTTATTAGGACTCATCTCAATCAAACAAGCAACTGAATCAAGTAACAAGATTATTTGAAGAGAATTTATCATGAATTTGAAGTAGGAGGTTGGGTGTTCATTTGTATCAACCAGGAAAGCGAAACTCACTCAAAAATTACAAAAACCATAAACTTGCACCGAATTTTTATGGTCTTATTGAATCTAGAGAATATTAAGCCATGTAACCTATGATTTAGATATACCAAACAAAGTTACATTGCGGATTTCCATGTTTCATGTTTGAATAAAAAGTTGGGTGCAACAACTCATTTACAAATAGAAATATCCCATTCTATATGAATAAAGGTGGCTTCTAGTAGACCCTGAAGGTATTTCAGAAGTTAAAACCAAAATAATTAAATCAAGAAATTCCAATGGTACCTTATCAAGTGGAGAAACCTACCAAGAGATAAAGCTACTTGGAAAAATGAATAATTTTAATCAAGACACTTGTATTGACTAATGCTTTGAGGACGAAGCATTTCAAAACCGTATGACTTGTAATATACAAAAAATAATCTAGCAATTATATGTAAACAAATAATTAATAAATTTTTGAAATATATTTACTAATGAAGAGTTACACCTCTTTAAATCTTCTTGTATATAAGGTTGGTTGTCCTTCATTATAGCTCTAACTCATAATATTAAAAATATATATTTATTATATATCGATCCCCTCCAATTATGCGAATGTGATGTTGGATCAGTGAGAATGAGAGTATGATGTGCACTACACACTTGTGTCATGACAATGGGTGCATACATGACACAAAACAACACAAAAATTGAAAATATTAAAAAATAGATGACAAAATAAAGTTTTGTGTCACTCTATTTGTGTATTTTTAATATAAAGTAAAAAAAAAAATAGGGTCCCTTTCATTTCATTTTCACATAATGCTTTTGAGCGTACCTCCTTAGAGATAAAAGATATTTGTGGTGTCACTCAACAAGAGAAAGTTGAGGATATGTATGCATCATCAGATCAAAGGTAGGTTTTGTCCTTTTCCCCATTTCCCCTATATTTAAAAAAAAAAGTGTAAATTTAAAACGAAATGGGATTTGAGATTTGAGTTTCATGTTTTGGATATAGGAGTGGGATTTGGGTTTTAGAGATAGGAAATGGGATTTCGATTTTGAATGGGAAAGGGTTATGGGTTTTGGAGATGGGATTTTAGAAATAAAATTCAAAATTAAAATTAAATAAGAATAAGAGTAGGTTTAGGGTCCTTCTTTTTTCTCCCTCTTCTCAGACCTTTCTTCATCCCCGACTTTTCATTCTTATATTCCTCTTTTTCTTCTCTTCTCCTCTATTTTTTATTCCCTCTTCCTCCTCCTCTTCCCTCTCATCTTTCTCTTATCTCTCATCTCCATCCTCTATTTTTCTCCCTCTCTACCTTCCCCTTCCTTTTACTTCTCCTCCCCTCTTATTTTTCTCCCTCTATATCCTCCCATTCCTTTTATTCTCTATCTCTTATCCTTCGTCCCCCTCCTCTCCCTCTTCCTCATTTTCATTCCCCATCCTCTCTCTTATCCCTCCATCTCTTCCCATCGTATTCTTTCATTCCTCTTTTTCTCCCCTCCTCCACTCCTTCTTCCTTTTTTCTTCATCTTTGCTCTTATTTTTCCTCTTTCTAACGCCCCCACTCTTCCTTTTCCCTTTTCTCTTATTCCACATCCCCATCCCCGCTCTCATATTTTTCTTCCCCCTTCTTCTTTTTTTACCTGGTATTCTCATTCTTCTTTTTTTATTCTCACTTTCTCTTTTTTTTTTCTTTCTCTCCCTCCTCCCCCTTCCTTTTCTCTTTGTCCCCCTCACCTAAAACTATAATCAAGAAGAAATGTTGTACATAGTATATTAGGGTCTTATTTTAAAATTGTTGGACTTCCTTAATACCACTTGGTATACATTCATTTTGTTTTTGTTACAACTCCATAACCCAATAGATAATGTACTAGTTTGATATTGAGTTCTAATGGTAAAGTGAATAAAAGAATAAGTTCAATCAGTCATGAATACTCGTTTAAAATAGTTAATGAAGGTTTTTGTAATGGAAAGTGGACCATATTAGTTTTAAAAGGAACCCCACGCATGGATCATTAACCTCCAAGTCAGTGCATTGTTATTGATGGTGGTTGGTATTATGACTCCACCTTGACAAGCTCCATGCCTTATACCAATATAACTAAACATTATTCATGTGTATAATGGAAAACAAAACTATATGCACCCCTCACTCATTTGATCATTTATTGTCATTCTCACTCATGCAAGGAAATTGTTGTGCATTATGTGAGATTTTGTGTGTCATGAAGGTGAATTAATTTATACTATAGTGCTACATTTATGAAAGGACACTATTCCATAATAATACATTTATGGTGAACTTGTTTTTATCATAATAAAGTATCGAACTCTAGTTTATTATATAATTTTGTTTATGAACATTTAATGAGAAGGGATCTATAAGGATGGTGACCTAAATTTATTTCTTAACCACAACATCAGCCACCTAGATTTATTGTACACAACTTTCATAAACTACTAAGATAACTAGGGAAGATATCAAGAAACTAGTGGACAAAGGTCTCATGCAATATTAATGTGTCTGCCAACTAATATGCACAAAAATCCAATAATATCTAGATTGGATAATCAATGTCATTAATCCAATATTAGTTAGCTTTGTTACCACTACCACTCTCTAATCTACACTATATAGAATTGAGATTCTTTGCTTCTATGTATATTTTAAATTAATTATCTAGGCTAGTTATCAATGGGATTTATATGCCAACCAACTAATATTATACACAATAATCATTCTACTTAGACTTTGTAGCATCCTTGCTAGAACAAGGAGTTGAAAAAGTTCAAACCTTCATTAACACTAAGGATAATAGGAAACCCAAGTTTCCCATCCTTGCAATATCGACTAAAATCCCACCATCGAGCTATGGGATGGAAACCTTGGCAAAGGAGAGCTCTGTTTTGCAATTTCAATTATTTCCTAATAAATGAAAGCGGTGATATTTCTAATAGTGACGGATGTGAAATATTTATGAGGAGACTCAATGTGGTTGGTTCTCCTAACCCTACTAACCTTAATTTGGCTACAATTTAAGGTGGATTTGTATTACCCTTCATTAATAATTATCCTAGAAGACATAACACATAATATTTTAATATTATGTGTATTCCTTTATATATATATATCATTTTTTTTACATTATTTTCCATCATTGGTGACATAAGAAATTCTTACAAGATACTATAAGATCTCATAGATCCATCGGTCAAATCTAAATCCATTTTAGTCATCTTATTGAATTCCACTGTAGGCACAAAAATTGAATGGTAGATAGTTTGCATGACTATTGATACAATACTAGTTGACTTGACTTAATATTTTCCATGTAATATTTATTAATGTCGAACAAAATCCCACATATGGACATGCCACAATAATACCCATGTAATAATTCACATGAATAAAAAGCATAGGTAAGAGTGGATAGACAAGACATGATACCAAAACCATAAAACAACATTACTATTAGATAGGAGGGTGAAATCACATCAACTAAAATCTTTACACCAAAGTCTAGTTGACTCTAGTTAATTTTGGTTGAAATTGGTATCTTTTGTTACCTTTCATTGAATAAAGCATCTCTACATATGTTGATGTTATGCATGTGTATTTATGATATTCATGTGTATTCCTTTATATATATATATATATATATATATATATATATCATTTGTTTTTACATTATTTTCCATCATTGGTGACATAATAAATTCTTACAAGATACTATAAGATCTCATAGATCCATCGGTCAAATCTAAATCCATTTTAGTCATCTTATTGAATTCCACTGTAGGCACAAAAATTGAATGGTAGATAGTTTGCATGACTATTGATACAATACTAGCTGACTTGACTTAATATTTTCCATGTAATATTTATTAATGTCAAACAAAATCCCACATATGGACATGCCACAATAATACCCATGTAATAATTCACATGAATAAAAACCATAGGTAAGAGTGGATAGACAAGACATGATACCAAAACCATAAAACAACATTACTATTATATTGGAGGATGAAATCACATCAACTAAAATCTTTACACCAAAGTCTAGTTGACTCTAGTTAATTTTGGTTGAAATTGGTATCTTTTGTTACCTTTCATTGAATAAAGCATCTCTACATATGTTGATGTTATGCATGTGTATTTCTGATATTCATGTGTCAAATTTTCCATATATTTCATTCCATGGATTGTATGCACTTGTAATAGATATACATATCATAGGGTTTCTAGTGGAGAGGGACTATTATAAAATGACAGAAGACGCAAGGAAAGAAAGGAGGAAGGACATGGAAGAAAATGTAAATATATTGTACGACAACATAAAAAAATACCAAGAGTTGTAATTACATCATTTATATGTTATATAATATTGAAAAATATTTACTTATTTTTATAAAGAGTTGCATTTATAGTTCTAATAGTTACTTACAATATTTTGTTTTGCGTTGCAAAAAAACTTAATAAAAAAAATTGGAGCAATGTTAAAGAGTAAAGCATAAAAAGAAAGTTTCGGACACAATAGATATGAGCATGTTAGTCATAATGGGACTTAATCTGCATTTTTCAGTGAAATTTAAAGTGTAATTGAATCCAATATACTACATTTTTCATGGTACCCATGTGTTTTATGACATACATATTAATGCTTGAGGACAAGGAATACAAATGCCGATGAATACAGATCATTGAGGATGATAAGAGTGATTAGGAATCAGAGGGCATTGCCAATTTTTTAACCTGTATGTTTTTTTATTACATCTTTAACAATTAACAAATTTTCATTTTATTGAACTTGTCTTCTTTTATTTATATTTTTATAGACTGAGGATGATAGATTGAAAGATAAGGATAGCAATGACAATAATTCAATCAACTAGTGTCGATCAACCTTCGATGTTAAATCCTTTTCAATTCCTTAGATGTGTAGAAATTTGTTCATGCTATCATTGTATACAAAGTTGACATTTCCCTAAGGTGGTAGTATACCATTTATTTATTGGTTGTTCAATCAAACTTCTAATGTCAAATTTGATTTTATTATAAGTGTAGATATTTTTTCATGTTATGTTGTATACATGATTATTGCATTGTTAAAAAGACTTATAATAATCGTTAATCTCATCAAATTTGTTTAAATATTATAAAATAATAAGTAATAAGTAATTAAAATTAAATTAATTATTATTATTGTTATTATTAATTTAATATAATAATAATAATGTTGTAGCTTTGATGGTAACATTATACAAAAGGAATAATAATGACATAAATCTCACATTAACATGCGACTTTAATATAATGCAAAATGAGTTTCATATTAAATATTGACACCAACATCAATGCAACAACACTACTACAATGCAAGTAACACACATATGATAGAAAAACCAATGCAAAAGTGATTGTGTAAGTATATTTTTCCAGAGGAAAATATCAGTTCCTTGTTATTTCATTGAAATCAAAGGTAACTTTGTTACAACCTCAGCTATTGCTATACACATGGCATAAAAACAATGATGTTCATCATCAACAAACATAAACAGTAGATCATCTTCGCAAAAGTACTGATCTAAACCTTCAAAGGTATCTCATATAATCTGAGAGTCTCGATTACATCCACACCACAATCATTCAACAAACAGAGAATACATGACTTGTACTAAAATAGCTTATCCAAAGAAGCAATACCATAGTGAGATCAGTAATATGAGGGAATCATCCACCTCAATCATCCAAAGGATGTCAAAAACTTCAGCACATAAAGGACTCAAGTGCTAAGTTCTAGAAGAGCTGAAAAGTGCCCTGATTAGTACATTCACCTTCTGTGAATTCAGTATACTGTAAGAGGCCTGAGGCCAATGTTAATGCTTCTTTGGATAAGCTATCAGCCTTAGTATTGTGTTCTCTAAATATGTGAACCGCATATAGCTAGATGAAGAAGGGTTCCAGATCATGGATACATTGACACCAGCCATCAAGAGCAAGTGAAGATAGTGATGATCTTCTATTGAACCAATTAATGATGACAGTGGAGTCTCTGTGAATGTGCAAAGTGGGTAAGCCCAAGGATTTAGCACAATATAGGAGAGTCCATAAAGCAAGTAGTTCAGATCTTGTGTTTGTACTCAGACCAACACCCATTTTTATGCAGAAGTAGTGATCCTGACTAATCAAAAGATGAACACCTATACCTCCTGTTCGATTGGCTGAAGCCCCATCAAAGAAGCCAGCAAGAAAATCATAAATAGGATCCAGTCCAATATTTCTCCTTTTAGTTTTTTGCTGAGACAAAACAAGATGGACCTGAATTTGTTCCATGATAGTGTGTACAATAAAGAGCAAATCAGGCTTTTTGTCTTCAAAAATACATTTGTTTCTGGCCAGCCAAATTTTCCAAGTCAAAAGAGGAGGAAGATAAATAATATTATTTCCTTTGCTGAACCATGAAGAAACATTGAGTATGTAGATAGCCTCCTTCCAAAAATATGGAGTGTTGAGAGAGGATCTAATGTGAGATATTAACAGTCTGGTAAAGTTGTATTCATGAAATAAATGATCAACTGATTCAGAAGCTGATCTGCACAGGCAGCACCAATGCGGTCCAATCCAACCTTTTTTGATGACGTTGTCCCATGTATGGACCTGATTTGACAGACAAAGCCAGCTAAAGCAAATAATCTTCAGAGGGATGCGAAATTTCCAAATTCTGATAAGGGTATCAGTTGGTCTACTGGTGATAGAGATATTGGAAATCAACGCATACATTAAGCTAGCTTTGACCAAGCCCGTCGACTTGTTATACATCCAAACGAGAGTATCAGGTGAATTACTGATGCAGACTCCTCCATGTTGAAGTCCTTTTATGTACTAAGTCCAGACAAACTTCCATTGACCCCCCAATTCAAGCTCCTCTATAGTGAGCCAACATTCAGTAGATTTAGTAGCATCCCCCCCATTAAGGGCATCTGATAGGTAGGAAATTCCATAATCTTCCAGATATATTCTAAGATCCTCTGGTAAGATATATTCAAATGTGAGGCCAGCTATAGGATCGATACCAATTTTAATACTCTTGCCATTACCAGTCTTCCACCCCAGACATCTAGTAATCTAGGAGATGGCTCTGATAAAACCATTCCACATATGTGAAGTACCCTAAACCGTGAAGAATTGTTGGCAGATCCAAACATCAACAGGTAGGTTTTTAAGATATTTGTGCTTAATGATTTGAGACTAGAATCCATCACCATTAAGAACAAGCCAGAGACATTTAGTGTGTAAGGCCAAACTAAACCAGTCAATATTTTTTATGTTCTAGCCACCAAGATCACATGGCTTGGAAATGGTAAGCCATTCCACCAAATGGTATTTATAATTTCCCGACGAATTCCCCCATAAAAAATTGAAGATATATCTCCTGATATAAGATAATGTGGTACTAGGCATGCATGCCAATGAGACCCAATACACAACAAGACTCATCAGTACAGACTTGACAAGTACCAATCTTCCACCTAGTGACAATAATTTGTAGGTCCAATTACTTAGCTTTTTTTCAAACTTCTGTATGAACCATCTCCAATCCTTAATATCGTAGCCCAGGGGTTTGAGATATTATCCTAGGTACTTGAAACCAGAAGTGAGGGGCTCCATTTTGAAGGGCAAGAAGTTGCAAATTCGTTGTATGACAGACTCATCAATGTCATTGAATAGGAAAGATGATTTGGCCACATTGATTTCCATTCCTATAGAAGATCAAAAAGTATCCAGAATTTCCTTATAGTGTTGCCACTCTTCCACTATACCCAAGCCAAATAGAATAGCATCATCTACAAAAAGTAGATGTGTGAGACACAGACTTGGTGCTACTTTAATACCCAATATATCCCCCCTATCAAGTGCACTTGAAAACAATAAACTCAGGCTTTTAATGACCAGTATAAAGAGTAGGGGAGAAAGGGGGCATCCCTATCTAATACCTCTCGAGACTTGAAATAATTTAGATGGGGTCCCGTTAATAAGAACAACAAAATTGACTGACTCCACACATCCCATAATCCAATTCACAAAGGAGCTTGGTATCCCAATTTGCAAAAGAACCAATCTCAAGAAATCCCAATTGACCCTGTCAAAGGCTTTCACCAGATCAAGTTTCAATACCATCACTTTTTGTTTTTCAACCTTGATAGTATGGAGATATTATTGAACAATGCCTACATGTTCTATAATCTATCTGTTATGAAGGAATCCAAACCGATGCTTAGAAATAGCCTTGTTAAGTATCACTTTAAGTCTGATAACTGCCAACTTAGAGATAGTTTTATAAATCAAATTGCACAAGGAGATGGGTCTGAAATCAGCAAGAGTAGTTGGCTTGTCACACTTAGGTATGAGAGTAATAAAGGTAGCATTGAGGGATCCTATAACCCTTCCATCCAACCTAGAGTGTTCAATTGCTATCAAAATATCAAGCCCTACGAGATCAAAGAAGTGGAGGTAAAATTCGACCGGCCATCCATCAGGTCCGAGACTTTTATCTTTTTTCAATCCTTTGAGTAAATCTTCAACTTCTTGAAGAGTAAATGTAGACTGAAAGAGATCTTGGTTCTCTTCCTGTACAAATGAAGGAAATAGTCTGATGACATTAAGTTGTGCCTCTATATTAGTTTTACCATCATTAGAGAAAAGTTTTGAGAAATGTTGTACACCCAGATCCTTTAGCTTGGTGTCATCCTCAATAAGTTCCCCTCTCTGGTTTTTGAGTGCCCATATCAACTTTGAATTTCTTCTGGTAGAGACAAAAGAGTGGAAAATTTTGGTATTGGCATCTCCCTCCTGGATCCAATTCACTCTGCTTTCGAGCTTCCATGTAAGGATCTGGTGAGCCAATAGGGAGTCCTTCCTAGCTTTCAAATGTGTAAGTAAAGTAGAGTCCTCATCCGAGAGAATACCAGAGTGGTGGGAAGAGAGGATTTTATTGTATGGCCGAGTCTATCTCAGAGTTCTCCTTCGTTCTCAAAGAGGTCTTCTATTTTTCCCAAGTCTTAACAATATTCTTGAGTCTCTGCAGCTTAAAGTTAATGTCAAACATGGGACCAACATTAAGAACAGGTGCCACCCAATAGGTAGTAACAAGAACATCAAAGTCAGCTTCAAGGAGCCAAGCTCGATTGAATTTAAAAGGATAAAGGTGACACTTCAGACAGAAGTTCCATTCGAGACATACCAGATAGTGATCCAATATTTCAGAGGGCTGAGTCCAAGAGTGATAGCTACCAAGGAGAGGGATAAGATGAAAGGATGCTAGGAATCTGTTAAGTCTTTTGCTAACACCCTCGGGACCATCTCTACCATTTCTCCATGTAGGGCCAATAGTGGTGGGAGCAAGATCCACCATATCCATAGAATCCAATAACTGGGCAAAGTACAGTGCAAGATGATCCAGTCTACCACGGTCACCCCAAACCTCAATATCAGAGAGCGTAAAGTTTAAATCACCAACCAATATGAGATTGGGGAAATTGAAGATACCCCCAGAGATAGTAGAGTCCCAAAAAGAGGTTTTGTTGGCATAGGGTCCGTAGTAGTTATTAATGGAAAAGACAGAATCAAGACCTTTGAAACTAACATATAAAATAATACCAGCAAAGGAGTGATAAGCTTTACACTAAATCAAATGAGGATTCCAAGCCGAAAGGATACCCTCAGAGAGGCCATGTGCATCAAGAGCACAATATTCCCATCCAGGCTTAATTTTGGCAAACAAACGAAGGGCAGAAAAATGGTCACACATCGTCTCTTGTAACAAGATAATGTCAGGATTAATTGAACTGAATAACTCTTTGAGGGATTTTTGTTTGGTAAGCCCCATTTACCCACGAATGTTCATGGAGACAATCTTCATGGGTCAACCTAAAAGGCAGGTGACTTTTCTCTAAGTGCTTGGGAGGGAGAGTGTGCTCTAGCTGCCGCTTTGATACATGCTAAAAGTGGGGTATAAAGACCAGAAGGGGGCTGGGATGAATTTTTTTTGTCTTTCCTAGACTTCTGAATAGTTACATTCTTGAATCTAATCGAGTCAAGTGGAAAAACTGAAGGTGAGATGGGGGACTTATCAGTGAAAATGTCCAAGGCTTTAAGAAGGGTAGGATCAACAAAAGAAGGTGTAGTTAATGGACTACTAGGGGAACCAGAATTGGGAGGTGGGGAAGATCGAGGAAGGGGTGGAAATTTCTCCAAGGTGTAAGGAGGAGGAGAGACAGCTACATGATGGAGGGAGGTATCAGAAAGAGTATGAGGGTCAGAAGGAAGTGTAGAGGTCGAGTTAGGGTGAGTTTGGGTAGCCGAGAGGGCTAGTGTTTCCACATCATTAATAAATTGAATTTCACCTTTAGTAAGGTCCCCAAAGGAGGTAGGTGAGGAGGAGTCATAGAGGCCGACCTGCGAAGGAGTACCAATGGAATCGAGAGTAGGAGCGGTCTTTAGTTGAGTACCAAGCAAGGATGAGCACTGAGGCAAAAGGGTCTATGAGGAGTCCAGTGATAAATTGGAGTCAAAGAAGCCTACACACAAGGGAATACCCTAGATTAAGGAGATATAGGTTTTCCTCAAATGTCCCATCTCATGACAGTAACTACAGTGGAATGGCATATTCAAATAATCAATTTTTTGGGTAATAACCACGCTATTGTAGTCAATATCAATTTTAGGTGAGAGGCCATGAGTAACGTCAAGTTCGACAAGGACTTTGGCAGTGCGTTTGTCAAAGATAGAATGGAAGTCTTTCTCCAGCGAGACAAACCTTCCAATAGTATTCGCAAATCCCATAAGGATATCTTTGGACCATAGAGGGAACGGCAATGCCGGCAAAAGGACCCAGAGATGTCGTTTGATAACCCATTCTTTTAAAGGGTCAAAATTTGTATGCCACCGACTGAGAACGAGGGAGCCATTACATATGGTCCAGAGTGAGTTCAGGATGCGAGAGGCATCTGTGTCTTCAAGAAAAACAAAGACCAACCATCGGTTAGCTAGAATATTGATAGTAGGGACATAACTAAGGATGGGTTTCCAATGAAGAGTGGCCCAGGACACCCATTATTCCCTATTCATTGAACAATAATTTAAGCATCCAATGAGTGCTCGGTGACATAGTTCAGAAACTATGTCAAGCATGATGTCTCTGCCGACAACAAAAAGACGTTTATGGTCCATTGTAGTAAGAATATTGGTCTTACGATGAGCTTGAAGACACGGGGAATGTGTAGTGCCACCCCTAGTTCCAAAGGGCGGGGTAATTCCCGAGGAGGCCATCAAAGGCAGAAGAGAAAGACAGCTAAGGTGATAGAGGTACCTAAACCCTAGGCAGTAAGCAATAGGAGGCATGGAGCAGTGACAGTAATAAGCAGTGATAAGAAACCCAAGAGGCACAAACCCCCGAAGAAACTAAACCCGTCACCAAGACCGAAAGATATAAAAAACCAAACCCTACAGAAAATAAAAACCACCTATTCCCACTTTTTGGCATGGTTGGTACTAGCCCTCTAGGAAGAGGGTGAACTCCATGAAACCTAAGACAGCCTGCGAACCAGTAAAGGACCATAAGGGACAGATAGGCCAAAACCCAAAGAACAAAAAACCATGAAAGTTAAAAAAGTAAGCGCAGCAGGAGAGTACCTGAATAGTAATGCACCCAGGGTGATGTTGGACCCAAAAGTAGATAGGTTGACCAAGCGCAGAAGACTTTCCGTAGAAACTGATGCAAAATGGTGAGAACCGTCAATCGATTGCCGAGAAACCAGGGTTCAGCCATCGTAAAACCAAATTGCCACCAGGTATGGCGTAAAAACCAATCCGTGACCAAATGTGATGTAGGAGATGACAAATGAACACTAGAATCTCCGGTCGTAAGGGTGGCGGAGTTAAAAAATAGTCCCCATGATTGAAATCGGATGTAGGGTGGTGGAGGAGAGGTGTCTGACAACGCTACAAGAGAATACTCATATAAACAGGAAGATACATCTGGGCCACCGAGAATGAAGGGTCCTCCTTGCTACCTAGTAAACTTCCATGGAAGCCTGTAAACCCAAACCCTACATGCCAAAAACCCTCGACACTCTAAAAAAAGGTTTCTGGTTTGAAGCTTGGTGACTTTAGGCTATAAAGTTACCAACACTAGGGGGATTCCCTATCTGTTCTAAGTCCAACATTGTGTAATTATGTTTTACAATAATATACAACAATTAGTATGCCGGTAATGCAACGGAAACAAATTGTGCGTGTCATATTTTTTGTCATTGGGCTTATGCCTTTTATACTACAATGTACATAACACACATATACCCAAAATCAATGCAAAAGTGATTGTGTAAGTATTTTTTACAATAGTATCCAACAATTAGTACGTCGCTAATGCAATGTAAACAAATTGTTTGTGTTATATTTTGCCTTGTAAAAGCACATATTGAAAAATATGTTGCAAGTTCAACGCAAATAATGACACCCTTATTAGTGTCACATTTTGTATCATACACACTTGAATCTTTTTCCGAAAAAATACCTTGAGAGACTAAGCTACAACTTTGTCTCAAAACTATTGCCTTCTTTCACCTTTTTGTCTCGACCCGCGTTCAACATCACCACAATACCAACAATAAACCACAAGACATTGGCCCGATAGAGTAACTCCATTGGAAACACCTACGAGGCAGGCGTAGTTTCACCCGAGATATCTAATGGGTAACTTCTAGAACCATGTTTCTACAGCTGGCGAGGGAATATAGTCCCTTAGCGTGCGGCCAAGGCGCTAGATGAGGACAACTTAGATGGTTGGACAGTTCTTGTGCGACTGAGCACAATGGTAAGTCAGCGCATGCGACATGACCTGGTCCTCATTCTTAACCACTGGCGCAACTTGTGCAACGCAGCTGATCCTTTAACTAACATGCCACTTGCGACTTATAATTAAACTTAAGGAATTAACTACAACTTGCTTGTGCATTCCAACAATTCTTTAGTAATCATTCACTCACTAGTTAAAAATATGGTACCAGGCATTCAACAATATCTCATTATCATACAATAATCAAATAACAACCATTCACATCAACATGCACAACACCAATCAACCATTTAAACACACAGAATAACGTGGAAACCCATCTGGGAAAAACCACCAAGGTGCTCTTCATCTGGCATGAGAAGTGGATATAGCACCTTGCAGTCTGTGACATGCAGACTAATCTTATGATATGTATTTGTGACTCTGACTTCTTTCTCTCATGCTCTCTGTTTATTCTTCTATCTACTCCCATTGATCTGTGCATAGCTTGGATTGAATCTCATATCTACCTTCTGAGCACTCAGTTGTAGATTCCTTCTACTCTTAGCGGTCCGTGCACACACCTGCAAGATCCATGGCTCAACAGCCTTCTACTGCTACTAGACTCTTCTTTGAGTCTTCTCTTCTTCTACTTTACCTCAAAATACAGCAAAAATGGCGTCCTTGGCTCTGGACAACCAACAACCGACTGATACTTTCCAACTTATGACAAAATTCACAACAACCAACAACCCTTATATAGAACAGGTTCTTCTTATTTATACCTTCTATCAGACCACGCAGGGTTGACTACATACTGCCCATCAGTTACAGGTCATGATCAGCTGCCAGAATAGGCTGTCATGGACTGACACAAGGCAGTATCAGCGTAACTTACAAATATTCTCCCATACGTGCGTGGTCACAGGCTTACGCCGTCTTTAACGGACATGATCTTTACTTGTCACTTTTCAGTCATTATCACTTGTATGCTTGTATGCTTACCTTTCCTTTGTCGTGCACATATTTATTCCACCTATGCTGGTCCCTTTCCTTCCTACCACACACGCCCAAAATGATGTTGTGTGCTCTGGACTTAAATTTGATAAATTCTTCATACCTGTGTACCATCACAGCATGGATTCGGTGGGATCGTCGGACAATGTCACGCAACACCTCTGCGTGCAAAAAGAACTCAATGTTGTTGTCCTTCTATCGGGTTGTATCTTTCTTATCATCCCATAAGTTCTAATACCTTGCACCAAGGCAAGGGAATGGGACATCCATCTGCACATAATCGGGCGGTTTGGCCCACAGAGTGAATGAAATCAAAATAAGTAGCCACAAGTAATGGAATTTGTAAGTGGGCTCGTGATGGGCCTACGTGGCATCATCGATTAGCTCATTGAGCAAGTATCGCAACCAATTGAACTCTCCACCCATCGCGCATAGTTCTGCAAGTTTGACTGTCATCGTCGAACACTAATTGGGTTGCATCTTATGTAACAACTTACATGATAAGATCTTCGCAAGAAATCTCACACTTCTGTCCACAGATGATTTTAAGTAACCATACTTATTTAAAAGTGCATAAATGTTAGTGAATATTACCAATTCTTAAAACGCCAACTGTAAAATGATTGGCGATATATTTCAAAAAATATTTTAATTTCCAAGGATTTTATATCGTTTATATAATAATTTGGTGATTTTTAGGGTGAAAAAAAATTACCCCATCAAAATTGGGCGAAACAGGGCTTCAAAAAATGAAAAATGGTGAATCTTTTTTGGGAGAAAAACATCGAAAAATAGCCCATTGGGCTAAAATTCGCCCCTAAAATTATCCATGTTTCTGTCCTCGATTGGCCTAATTAGGTAGCCCTTGTTTGCGTATCACAAGTTGTATTTCTACTTGATCTGGGTGGTG
Organism: Pseudotsuga menziesii; assembly: GCA_001517045.1. Taxonomy (NCBI): domain Eukaryota; kingdom Viridiplantae; phylum Streptophyta; class Pinopsida; order Pinales; family Pinaceae; genus Pseudotsuga; species Pseudotsuga menziesii. The sequence goes on from LPNX010596791.1 coordinate 241,973, forward strand.
TATTTTCGAGCCAAGTAAGGCGCAGGATCATCGCCTTGGTTTGGGAGGTCTGTGATCGACGAAATCAGCTCGGTGTCAACCGGGTATGGTCGAAAGCAGACCAATAGTTGCTTCATGTATGTGCTAATGTGTATATTGGGGCTGAAATGGGGCATAAATAGCAGGTTAATCAAACCTGTGCAGCCAACTCCCTCGGCTCACTGCATCGGCCTAAGCACTTGTGCTTGACTTGGGTCGGTTTGGTCCAGGATTAAGCAATCCACTCTTTTTAGTCCTTCCTGCAGTCGAGTGTTGAAGTCTTCAAATTTCATCTTGGCCAACTTGGGCATGATTTCCATCAGTAGGGGGACGTTTTTAGGAATTTGTGGTGCTACCAGAGTTGTAACTTCCTTATTTGGGAGTGTCATTTTCTCCGTGTTGGCTCTCCTTGGCTGAACATAGTGTGGGAAGTTCTCATTAGCTTCCTCCACCTCTGGCCCTCTGCACGATGGGGAATCTTCTTCCATGTAGTCATCCTCATGCTCATTCTCTTTATCCTCTTCTAAGGGCCTTTTTCCATGAGCATCGACAGGGGCGGCAGTCTTCTTGCATTTCCTCGTCTGTGGGAGTCTAAATGGTCCTCCAACTACTGGCTCGCTGGGTTGTCTCGGCTCCATAACAGCCGGTCTCTGGGTGGGGCTAGGCACAGCATGCGATCCCAGTGTCAGAATTGTAGTATGACTGGCCACATTGGCAGGTTTCTTTTGCATTCTTTCCATTGGATCAGTCTTTGGTTCTTGCTGCGGTTTCTATATCTCAGGTGAGGGACTCTCTTCTTCAATTGGGCAACCGGAGATAACAGTTGCATCTGATGGCTCACTATCGCTAGGGATCTCAATTACCATGGGCGTCAGCTTTCTTCAATAGGGATGATATGGTTTGGCTCTGCAATCACTCAGCTCTGGTTCTCTATAGCTTGCTTTGTGGTCATAAAAAGAATGCTTGCCAGTGAATCCTTGCACTTATACCCACCACCACGTCATGTAATCGTCATGCAACGGTTAGTTAATGTCTAATTTGTCACATGGGTTTCTCGGCTACCGCATCCATTCATTAAGTCATTAACTAGAGTGTTGCGATGTTTCTATCAGAATAGTTATGGTGGATCCATCAGATGTGACCTTACAACACGTCGTCATTCTCCCCATATCTCATCGAATTAATGGCACTTAGCTATCACAGTCGCCTAAATCTTCAATGGATATCTGCACTTTAATGTCGGCCAGCCAGTCATTTCCACTTTTTGCAGCACTTTCCACCTTTTTTCTTTTCCATGCACTGTGGCGTCCTTCTCCTACGCGTCGCACTTCGTCTACCACCAATGTGCGACAAAGCAATGTTTACATCTTTTGGACCTTCTTCAATTTTTTTTTCACGTTGCACAGCTAGATTCTAACCCGGGATTTTATGACCGTTGTAGTATGGTTTCAGGCGACTGTCGTTCACCATACCCACGACATAGGTACCATCTAGCGTCTAAATTTTTACTGCACCAGCATCAGTGATGTGTGCGACCACATATGGCCCTAGCCAATGCATCTTTAACTTGCCTAGGTGTTTGTTATAGCGGATTTCACCACTCTAGGTGAATCACACTTTGTATGGCCTTCCCCTGTCCCGCTGCAGACTCTTTAGACCCCATGGACCATATTTTACCCTTTGATGTTTCCTTGATCATCCCTAAAACTATATAAAAAATGATATATGCGGATTTTTACCCGATAACTGCGTACATACACGGCTTTGACTCCTATAACCGCGTACATCGGGATGTGTGCATAGTCCAAATCCTTTTGGAGTTTTCCTTGACATGGATCCAACTCATTCGACTCCTGGCCTTCCATATGCCTTGAGATCGCTCGGATTAGACCCTTCATTATCCCTTGTGAAGCTATATAAGGAACCCCTTGGTACATTGAAGGCATATAGAGAGATTGAAAGCAACGAAACTATAGTCCATTGTTGCCGGAATTTATTCTTGAGTCTGCATCCCTTTGTCCCTTTGGAGCACTTTTGTGTTCTTCCCAAGCTTTCCTTTTGCTAGTGAGCTTGCTATCGTGAGATGGAGGATTGAGGTGGTGGAGGCCCAAGTGGGGGATTCAGTTTCTCTGGTTCGCAGATGTGCCGTTAGAGGTTGTATCTATCTTGTAATCTCTAATTTATATTAATAAGAACTATCTTTTCCTGTCCAATGATGTGTATTTGATTGAATATTGTATCCATTGGAATATGTCAAATGCTTTTACATTATGGATTATATATGCTAGAATAGATCTAACACCATGATATATAGTATGCTTGTATTGTTTACTTGTTGTTGAGGAAGTATTATATCAATTCAAGCCGAAGATTGGAAAGCTCAACGGGGATCTACTTCAACCGTCCGGAATAAGGTACGAGGTCTGATCCTTTAGTGTTAGACATTTTATTTCTATTGCATATTGGGAAAGATTTATTTCTGGAGTCAAAGTTGTCTGTTGTGGTACCCCAAGCCATAGGAATTTCTCTCCGTAACAGAATTGGCGACTCTGCTGGGGATGTTCCTTGTTTTTATTTAGGGGTTTGCGAGCACAATGGGCTTGATATTATTGATTCGCTCTTGGTTTCTCCTTGTTTCTGTGTCGCATTTTATAGTATGTTTGTCCATTGACACTCCCCTTTATTGGTTTGGCCTTGTCCTGCTTTTTACCACTGCCTTCTCTGTATACGCAGGTTTTGGACCAAAAGTTGCGTACATACGTGGATTTTTGGCCAAAAGTCGCGTACATACGTAGCTGTTCTTTAAACAGTCACATACATCCTCCCTTTTGGTGAGTTTGATGTTGTGGGAAGTTGTTGGGTGGGTTGTGAGTGTGGTTGGGTCTTCCTTGGGTCTGATGTTGTCTGTTGGATGCTTCTTTTGTGACCAGAGACCACTTTTTCATTGATTTTTCTTTGAAAGTAGTTTTAGTCATTTATCCTTTTTGTTTTGCCATTATTGCATTACTATTTTTTGTCTTGGTGTCTTGCTGGGCTTGTCTTTTATACTTGCTGCAGAGACTGAGAGTTTTAGATGACTTTTATTGCATTTTTCATTCTTTTATATTGAAAAATACAAAGTAGTTGCACTCTTAGTTGCATCTTAGATATGGATTTGAAGAGGTACTTGCATTGGATTGCTTGGATGAGAGTTGTGTTTAGGCTTTCATATAGGAAGGATTGCATTGGCATTCGGAAAGGAATATATATTTATGCATCTCATGTAGTGGCATACCCGATTTTTCATTTGACAAAGATTGCACTTAGCATTGTTTTTTATGGTGTGAACTTTTATTTCACTACTGAGTCTTCATATCACTAGTTGCACGGCCATTTCCCTTTGAGTAATTACAGCCAACTAAAATCAACGCTAAATTAAAATGAATTACACTCTTTTCTTTTCTAGGGTGCACCAACAAGCTTAGGTTTTAGGATCTTGGAATAGTTCATTGTAAGTCAATCCTCCAAGATCACTAAACGACAACATCTAGGTGTCTGTCCAGGGGAGTGTGTGAAATCCTTGGTATAACCATCGTCCTCAGGATCCTCCTCTCAAAAGGGAGTTAAGCACGAGGCAGTGTGAGTGGTTATTGATTGGGATGACCCCTAGTCATAACTGAGTAGCACCGGAGATATTTACAGGATTGTATTCGTATCTGGGGGCTCTTTCGAGAGTTTCGGGCTTTGCTACCCTGCCCATACGGTCAATCCTGCCTGCGACTGTCCACCTGAGCTTTGATTATATTGAGGTGACCTTAGTGACCTTACCTAGGATATCGAGGGGGTACTTGTAGAGTTTATTCTGCAGGTGTCCTGGCCAGGTAGAGGTCGGACAGCACACTCACTATATGCGTTGAAGCTGAGGGCCACTATAATTGGTTATGTACCTACGCTTGTAGTGTATGGGAGTTTCAAGCCTCTCCTAAGCGAGACATACCTACTGCATTCGGGAGCTCACATATCCTCCCCTTGGTTTGCTTGTATTTTGGCTGTAGATTTTCTTAGGAGTGTGCTCTTTGTGCGCTAGTTGGCCTTTGGGATCGTGGTTACTTGAGTATATTTATGCTCTCTTGAGTTTGGGTCCTTTTATTTTTAGTATGCCTGGTATCCTATCACCCGTCTTGGTCCTAGTACGGACCCTGGTGTTAGACTTGGGGGCATCACAGCCCCTTACCTTGCTCATAGATTTGGGAATGGTCATATTCCATTCTCTACTCCATTTATGGAGTATTTTTATTTCTTTTGCTCGGTCTTTACACCAGTGGTCACCCTCACTGGGGTGGTAGTGTATGCGTGATCGTTGGGTCTACACCTTAGTTTTCTTTTTATGTCTCATCGTTCATCGCATTGTTTCCTTTGGGTGTTTTTTTCATGATCATTCCTCCCTATATCCTATAGTTTGGATTCTTTATTGACTATTTTGGGTTGTTTTGGATGTATATGGTTGTCGTGTAGGGTCCACTTTTTGTACACTCTCTCCGAGATTTTGACCTGTTCGTGCCTATCATAGGTATTATGTCTCAACTGGCATATAGGTTAGGATTTTACATCCACTTGCACTTATGCATTGCCTTATGACCATTCCATCTTAACCTTAGGTACGAACCCATTCCATGGTATCACAAAACCTTCATGCTGTTATTAGAAGTGGTACTATGTGAATGGTAGAGCTTTCCTTTACATGGGTGCCCTAGTTAACTCCCTTTTGCATTTGGTACCCATGTTGTGAGTCCTCTCTTAGGTCTGGGAGTCCCTTTTAGTACTGCCATGACATTTCGCAAGAGACTCATACTCCTCTTGATCTTATCCTGGCCTGTTTCCCTACGGACTCCCCTTATGTCAAGTTGTGAATGCATTATCATGAGCTTTTCCTGCCTTATTGAGCTTTATGCTGGCTCCCCTGACATTGCGTTTCAGCCATATAGCCCGAGCTTGTCTCATGTCTAGCCATGCAGAGCCATTTTATATATCTTTCGCAGCTTGATTTCCCTTTTTACCGGGAGGGGATTTTCCCCCGAGTGTCGATATCCTACACATGTATCCTTGCATTGAGCATAGGTATGTTCCACTACTTGGAACTAGTTTGTTTTCCCTTATGACACTCGTCTCCTCCTAGGTTGTAATTATAAAGCTAGTTTATTCTTTTTTCAAGCTTTTCAAATAACTGAAAAAGTCCAAAAAAATCAAAAAACCAAAAAGCCGGACAAGGAAAGATGTTATCTTTGGCAGCTGTCGAGTCGTGTCTCCTTTGAACAGAGAACTGTATATCACATCCATTGGTTGGGTTATAGTTTGACTTTAGGAGTTGTACTCATTTATCTGAGTTTATCTCCACCGACTGGTTAAGATTCCAGTCCCTATGGAGCCTCTGTTGATGCCTCCTGTGTCACAGAGATGTCCCAGTTTTTATATCGAGTCTATGCTGCCTTCATTCAATCACCATACGCCGTTATGCTCTTGTTCGAAGGAAGTTGAATCCTGTGTCCTCCATTCCTCAGTTATCTTGACTTTGCATGTCGGCCATTCCCGGTACAGTTACTGGTTCGTGCACCTTATGATCGAGTCCTTCCACATTAGAAAACTTTGCTGAGTACCTCGTGTTGGATGATGGGGGATGCCTTAATGCCCTCCTTCCAACGGATTTCATCCCATCGACTTCAGATCATTTATTCTGGGATTGGAATCTAGAGTCCTTTTGAGTGCCTTGAGACTTGTAGTCATCAGTGGCAAGTTCTCTCACCATCGACAGTTTCTTGGGAATACATCAATGTCCCCTGATCGATGGATTCTCTCAAGTGTTCGACCTCAACACATCTATTCACACTTGTTAGTTTTCACTCTAGTACCTTGGTTCCCATTTTCATTATCAGTGGGTAATCTTGCATCTGTTAACGGTATACATCAATTACCGGTAATCAGACGATGGACTACTATGTTCGACCTAGACACCTCTATTCGCATAGTAGGACATGTACTCGTAGCGGTTTGTGTAGAAGACCTTCCAGACTGGTGGTATCTCTTCTATGCTACCTCCTTGATTGTGCCAGTGTTCATGAGATTTCAGCTCTCGTGACTTCATTCCAGTGTATGTCAGACATTTCCAGCCACTATGGAGATCTTGATCTATTATATATCTTCAGCCATTTTGGAGATCATGGTCCTTTGTATATCTTCATCATGGAGATTCTGATCTATGTATATTGTACGTGGTGATGACCACATATGTGATATCATGTATTATGCCTATTCATGGCCATTGTACTCTTATGTATCCGGGACTGCTATATGTACTTGCAGTTATATGCAGAGTTGTATTATTGTACTATGCTGATTGGGTGGCTGGTCTTCCATTTGGGATCCTTCATCACTCCACTTCTGAGATGGACTTATAATGTATTTCAGCCATCGTATGACCCCTCTGACCTCACACATTAGGGGACATCTGTTATAGTGGATTTCACCACTCTAGGTGAATCACACTTTGTATGGCCTTCCCTTGTCCTGCTGTAGACTCTTTAGACCCCATGGACCATATTTTACCCTTTGATGTTTCCTTGATCATCCCTAAAACTGTATAAAAAATGATATACGCGGATTTTTACCCGATAACCACGTACATACGCGGGTTTGACTCCTATAACCGCGTACATCGAGATGTGTGCATAGTCCAAATCCTTTTGGAGTTTTCCTTGACATGGATCCGACTCATTCGACTCCTGGCCTTCCATATGCCTTGAGATCGCTCAGATTCAACCCTTCATTATCCCTTGTGAAGCTATATAAGGAACCCCTTGGTACATTGAAGGCATATAGAGAGATTGAAAGCAACGAAACTATAGTCCATTGTTGCCGGAATTTATGCTTGAGTCTGCATCCCTTTGTCCCTTTGGAGTACTTTTGTGTTCTTCCCAAGCTTTCCTTTTGCTAGTGAGCTTGCTATTGTGAGATGGAGGATTGAGGTGGTGGAGGCCCAAGTGGGGGATTCAGTTTCTGCGGTTCGCAGACGTGCCGTCAGAGGTTGTATCTATCTTGTAATCTCTGACTTATATTAATAAGAACTATCTTTTCCTGTCCAATGATGTGTATTTGATTGAGTATTGTATCCATTGGAATATGTCAAATGCTTTTACATTATGGATTATATATGCTAGAATAGATCTAACGCCATGATATATAGTATGCTTGTATTGTTTACTTGTTGTTGAGGAAGTATTATATCAATTCAAGCTGAAGATTGGAAAGCTCAACGGGGATCTACTTCAACCGTCCGGAATAAGGTACGAGGTTTGATCCTTTAGTGTTAGACATTTTATTTCTATTGCATATTGGGAAAGATTGATTTCTGGAGTCAAAGCTGTCTGTTGTGGTACCCCAAGCCATAGGAATTTCTCTCCGTAACAGAATTGGCGACTCTGTTGGGGATGTTCCTTGTTTTTATTTGGGGGTTTGCAGGCACAATGGGCTTGATATTATTGATTTGATCTTCGTTTCTCCTTGTTTCCGTGTCGCATTTTATAGTATGTTTGTCCATTGACACTCCCCTTTATTAGTTTGGCATTGTCTTACTTTTTACCACTGCCTTCTCTATATACGCAGGTTTTGGACCAAAAGTCGCGTACATACGTGGATTTTTGGCCAAAAGTCACGTACATACGCAGTTGTTCTTTAAACAGTCACGTACATCCTCCCTTTTGGTGAGTTTGATGTTGTGGGAAGTTGTTGGGTGGGTTGTGAGTGTGGTTGGGTCTTCCTTAGGTCTGATGTTGTCTGTTGGATGCTTCTTTTGTGACCAGAGACCACTTTTTCATTGATTTTTCTTTGAAAGTAGTTTTAGTCATTTATCCTTTTTGTTTTGCCATTAGTGCATTACTATTTTTTGTCTTGTTGGGCTTGTGTTTTATACTTGTTGCAAATACTGAGAGTTTTAGATGACTTTTATTGCATTTTTCATTCTTTTATATTGAAAAATACAAAGTAGTTGCACTCTTAGTTGCATCTTAGATATGGATTTGAAGAGGTACTTGCATTGGATTGCTTGGATGAGAGTTGTGTTTAGGATTTCATATAGGAAGGATTGCATTGGCATTCAGAAAGGAATATATATTTATGCATCTCATGTAGTGGCATACCCAATTTTTCATTTGACAAAGATTGCACTTAGCATTGTTTGTTATGGTGTGCACTTTTATTTCACTACTGAGTCTTCATATCACTAGTTGCAAGGCCATTTCCCTTTGAGTAATTACAGCCAACTAAAATCAACGCTAAATTAAAATGAATTACACTCTTTTCTTTTCTAGGGTGCACCAACAAGCTTAGGTTTTAGGATCTTGGAATAGTTCATTGTAAGTCAATTCTCCAAGATCACTAAACGACAACATCTAGGTGTCTGTCTTTCGAGAGTTTCGGGCTTTGCTACCCTGCCCATACGGTCAATCCCACCTGCGACTGTCCGCCTGAGCTTTGATTATATTGAGGTGACCTTAGTGACCTTACCTAGGATATTGAGGGGGTACTTGTAGAGGTTATTCTGCAGGTGTCCCGGCCAGGTAGAGGTCGGACAGCACACTCGCTATATGCGTTGAAGCTGAGGGCCACTATAATTGGTTACGTACCTCTGCTTGTAGTGTATGGGAGTTTCAAGCCTCTCCTAGGCGAGACATACCTACTGCATTCAGGAGCTCACATATCCTCCCCTTGGTTTGCTTGTATTTTGGCTGTAGATTTTCTTAGGAGTGTGCTCTTTGTGCGCTAGTTGGCCTTTGGGATCGTGGTTACTTGAGTATATTTATGCTCTCTTGAGTTTGGGTCCTTTTATTTTTGGTATGTCTGGTATCCTATCACCTGTCTTGGTCCTAGTACGAACCCTAGTGTCAGACTTGGGGGCATCACAGCCCCTTATCTTGCTCATAGATTTGGGAATGGTCATATTCCATTCTCTACTCCATTTATGGAGGATTTTTATTTCTTTTGCTCGGTCTTTACACCAGTGGTCACCCTCACTGGGGTGGTAGTGTATGCGTGATCGTTGGGTCTACACCTTAGTTTCCTTTTTATGTCTCATCGTTCACCGCATTGTTTCCTTTGGGTGTTGTTGTCATGATCATTCCTCCCTATATCCTATAGTTTGGATTCTTTATTGACTATTTTGGGTTGTTTTGGATGTATATGGTTGTCATGTAGGGTCCACTTTTTGTACACTCTCTTCGAGGTTTTGACCTGTTTGTGCCTATCACAGGTATTATGTCTAGACTGGCATATAGGTTAGGATTTTACATCCGCTTGCACTTATGCATTTCCTTATGACTGTTCCATCTTAACCTTAGGTACGAACCCATTCCATGGTATCACGGAACCTTCATGCTACTATTAGAAGTGGTACTATGTGAATGGTATAGCTTTCCTTTACATGTGTGCCCTAGTTAGCTCCCTTTTTCATTTCGTACCCATGATGTGAGTCCTCTCTTAGGTTTGGGAGTCCCTTTTAGTACTACCATGACATTTCGCAAGAGCCTCATACTCCTCTTGATCTTATGCTGGCCTGTTTCCCTCCGGAATCCCCTTATGTCAAGTTATGAATGCATTATCATGAGCTTTGCCTGCCTTATTGAGCTTTATGCCGACTCCCCTGACATTGCGTTTCAGCCATATAGCCCGAGCTTGTCTCATGTCTAGCCATGCAAAGCCATTTTATATATCTTTTGCAGCTTGATTTCACTTTTTACCGGGAGGGGATTTTCCCCCGAGTGTCGATATCCTACACATGTATCCTTGCATTGAGCATAGGTATGTTCCACTGCTTGGAACTAGTTTTTTTTCCCTTATGACATTCGTCTCCTCCTAGTTTGTAACTATAAAGCTAGTTTATTCTTTTTTCAAGCTTTTCAAATAACTAAAAAAGTCCAAAAAAATCAAAAAACCAAAAAGTCGGACAAGGAAAGATGTTATCTTTGCAGCTGTCGAGTCGTGTCGCCTTCGAACAGAGCATTGTATATCACATCCATTGGTTGGGTTATAGTTTGACTTTAGGAGCTGTACTCATTTATCTGAGTTTATCTCCACCGACTGGTTAAGCTTCCAGTCCCTATGGAGCCTCTGTTGATGCCTCCTGTGTCACAGAGATGTCCCAGTTTGTATATCGAGTCTATGCTGCCTTCATTCAATCACCATACGCCATTATTCTCTTGTTCGAAGGAAATTGAATCCTGTGTCGGCCATTCCTCAGTTATCTTGACTTTGCATGTCGGCCATTCCCGGTACAGTTACTGGTTCGTTTACCTTATGATCGAGTCCTTCCACATTAGACATCTTTGCTGAGTACCTCGTGTTGGATGATGGGGGATGCCTTAATGCCCTCCTTCCAGCGGATTTCATCCCATCGACTTCA
>LPNX010596791.1:252753-388595 GCA_001517045.1 Pseudotsuga menziesii
GATATGTGATATCATGTATTATGCCTATTCATGGCCATTGTACTCTTATGTATCCGAGACTACTATATGTACTTGCAGTTATATGCAAATTTGTATTATTGTACTATGTTGATTGGGTGGCTGGTCTTCCATTTGGGATCCTTCATCACTCCACTTCTAGGATGGACTTATAATGTATTTCAGCCATCGTATCACCCCTCTGACCTCACACATTAGGGGGCATCTGTTATAGCGGATTTCACCACTCTAGGTGAATCACACTTTGTATGGCCTTCCCCTGTCCCGTTGCAGACTCTTTAGACCCCATGGACCATATTTTACCCTTTTATGTTTCCTTGATCATCCCTAAAACTATATAAAAAATGATATACGCGGATTTTTACCCGATAACCGCGTACATACGCGGGTTTGACTCCTATAACCGTGTACATCGGGATGTGTGCATAGTCCAAATCCTTTTGGAGTTTTCCTTGACATGGATCCGACTCATTCGACTCCTGGCCTTCCATATGCCTTGAGATCGCTCGGATTCGACCCTTCATTATCCCTTGTGAAGCTATATAAGGAACCTCTTGGTATATTGAAGGCATATAGAGAGATTGAAAGCAACGAAACTATAGTCCATTGTTGCCGGAATTTATGCTTGAGTCTGCATCCCTTTGTCTCTTTGGAGCACTTTTGTGTTCTTCCCAAGCTTTCCTTTTGCTAGTGATCTTGCTATCGTGAGATGGAGGATTGAGGTGGTGGAGGCCCAAGTGGGGGATTCAGTTTCTCCGGTTCGCAGACGTGCCGTCAGAGGTTGTATCTATCTTGTAATCTCTGATTTATATTAATAAGAACTATCTTTTCCTATCCAATGATGTGTATTTGATTGAGTATTGTATCCATTGGAATATGTCAAATGCTTTTACATTATGGATTATATATGCTAGAATAGATCTAACACCATGATATATAGTATGCTTGTATTGTTTACTTGTTCTTAAGGAAGTATTATATCAATTCAAGATGAAGATTAGAAAGCTCAACGGGGATCTACTTCAACCGTTCGGAATAAGATACGAGGTCTAATCCTTTAGTGTTAGACATTTTATTTCTATTGCATATTGGGAAAGATTGATTTCTGGAGTCAAAGCTGTCTGTTGTGGTACCCCAAGCCATAGGAATTTCTCTCCGTAACAGTGTTTGAAGAATTTGTTTTCATACAGCAACACAAGTCCACTGACTTTGAAGGGTTTAACTCGAATGTGGCGATCATGCCATTCTTTCTGTCACCGCTTCTCAACTTTCTGATGGAATCCTGCGACGAAGCGTTCTTCTTCCATTTGCACTAGTTATGTCAGCCTCTAATTGACAGCATCTCCGTCAGTGCAGCGATTCTCAAACTTGGTACGATGTACTCCATTGGCATAACAACTTCTTGTCCATATACCAGTATTAATGGGGTGTTCCATGTTAGTTTCTTGCAGGTTGTGCGATATACCCATAGCACAGCTGATATTTTATGATCCTAGTCATCTCGGTGCACGTTGCATACTTTGGTTAATGCATTCTCCAAAATATTGTTGAAAGCTTCGACCATTCCATTCTCCTGAGGATGATAGGGCATCGTCTTCTTATGCTGGATCTAAAATTCTGCAGTCAACTCAGCAATCACTTTGTTAACAAAATGCGTAGCTTGGTCACTTAGCAGTATCTTTGGACAACCAAATATGGTGACAACATTTTCAAACAGAAACTTTGCCGCAGTCGCAGCGGTACAATATTTAACAGTCACAGCTTCTACCCATCGTGTTAAATAATCTGTCGCAATGATGATGTAGTGCACACCAATTCTCTTTCTTGGCGGGCTAATGGGTCCAACAAAATCAATTTCCCACTTGTCGAATGCTTAAAGGGTTATCTATGGTGCAAGTGGCATCTTGTCGCGGCGTTATGGTTTTCCTGTCCTTTGACAAATATCACAGTGCTTGTAGAAGCTTTTAGTATCCATGTGTATGGTTGGCCACCATAATCCTTCCTGCAATATCTTGCGCAGTGTCGCTTGTCCTGCATAGTGTCCTCCTATGACACTAGTATGTGCTTCACTCATAACCTAAGGTTGTTCATAGTCAAAGACATAGCGATGCAGTACCTCATTCGCACCCAACTTGTATAGGTGTCCCGTGATCAATGTATAATTAGCAGCTCTGACAGCCAAGCATTTCTTTTGGTTAGTTGACATTCCTTTAGGTGCATATCATGTACTCAAGAAGTGAATGATGGCATTAAACTCATGGTTCTAGTCATCCATCATGTGGATCGTAAATAGTTGTGCATCAGGTAAATTATCTTCCAAGTTGGTTGGCTCTTCACTACTTTCTATCCTTGATAGGTGATCTGGGCCAACATTCAGTCGACCAGGTTTAACAATGACCTCAAAATCAAACTCTTGAAATAGGAGAAGCAATCTACAGATCTTCCCCCCAACACTGGCTTGTTGACTAGGTATTTCAGCATTGAATGGTCAGTGTACATCTGAAAATGTCCACCCAACAAATAGTGTCAGAATTTTTGAAGTGCATAGACCATAGCAAGGCCTTCTTTTTCTGTCGTCGTGTAGTTTTTTTCTGTTGTTGATAGTTTTCTACTTGCGAAAGAAATAGGATGGTCAAGTGCACCCTCTCCCGGTTGCGTCAATACTATGTTGAGCGCGATAGACGATGCATCGACATGCACATGGAACTCCTTCCTCCAGTACAGGAATACAAGTATTGGTACGGTGGCCATTGCAGTCTTCAATTTATCCAAGATTTCTTGGCACTCTGTTGTCCACTGAAACTTTGCGTCTTTCTTCAATAGTTTTTCCATAGGCGCAATGATGGCTACATATCCTCTTATAAACTTTCGGTAGTAGCATGTATGTCCTAGAATTGATCTGAGTTATGTGACTAATGTAGGTAGTGGTAAGTTCCGGATAATTGCAATCTTTGTTGGGTCGACTAAGATACTGTCGCGACATACAATGTGACCCAACAGCACGCCAAATGGCGCGCAGAAAATACATTTCTTAGAATTAAGCGCAATCTAATATTGGCAACAATGGTCCAGCATCATGCGCAGACTCTCAGTATGGTCTCTTACTAGGCCAAACACAGTCCAATCATCAAAGTATACCTCAAGAAATTTATGAATAAAATCTTTAAAAGCAGAGAGTACTATTCTAGAAAAAATAGCAGGTGCATTCTTGAGTCCAAAGGGCATTACCGTATACTGGTAGCATCCCCATTCAGTGACGAAGGTTGTTTTGTGGCAATCTTCCTTCGCGATTCTAACTTGATGATAGCCCGAAAAGCCATCAGTAAATGAATACATCTCTTTCCCTCCGACACTTTCAAGCACTTCATCCGTAAATGGTGTTGGGAATGGATCATGCAAGCATGCGTCGTTCAGCTTCCTTAAGTCAACATGGATCTTGACTTCACCTGTTGTCTTTTTATCCTGGATCACTATAGGGCTGATCCACTCTAACTCTTCAATAGGTTCAATAATCCCAGTGCCAAGCATACGGTCCAATTCTGATTTTACCCTTTCTTTGTACTTGGGGTTCATCCCATATGGTCGTTTCTTACTGGGTTTAGCATCTGGTTGTAGGGGTATTTTCATCTCCCCTAGTTCTCCCACTATTCCCTTCATTTCTGAGAAGTTGGTAGGGAATAGGTCTTGATATTCATGTAGTAAATATGTTATTTTCACAACTATCTCTTCATCCCAATAATCTCCTATATTGGCGAACTTTTGGTTGTTTGATGACCTAATGTTTACTTTCTTAATTTTTAGTGGTTTAAGGAACTAGTCACTCGAGATGCCACTTCCTTCTACTTCGTGTGTGCCTTCAGATTCCGGTATGTTTATGTTAGTCGGATCATCATCTGGGTATCCAGCTAGATTGTAGCAAGCCATCCATTGTTGAATGGTCGCACTGCACTGGTGAGAGTTAGCCTCATCAACAGGGATATTAGCAAGTATCTTCTTCTTTATCACCTGAAGCGCAGCATCAACTGTAGTGTGCTCATCAGCAAATTCAAATATTTGTGCAAATTACTTAGTGAGACCTTCCCACTCTTGGGTTCCTTGTCGCAATTCCATAGATGCATACCAGGTTCTAGGTGTCATTTCCAATCTATGTATGAAATGATGGACCCACTCCTACCTCGGGTATTCTGCAAATGTGATACGATAGTGATTAAGATGCTCCACAAGGTTTGCTAACCCTGACTACTTATGGTTTACCAGGGTGACCTATTCTCCGAATCTGACTTCCCTCAATCTTATGCACTATGTCCAGTTTGTTATAGACTTCTTATGCGCACCCCACCATCTAGCAGGCATAGCATTTAGTGCATGATCTAGCGCGGACAAGCACTGCGATTCCATTACAAGTCCTTAAAACTCATTTAAGAAGGTCGCAAGGTTAGGTAAACCCTCATAGGTGGGTAGCTCGTGCAGCTCATTCTCCACCCATCACACAGACCTGGTAACTCTTGCACACCTCCTCATAGACTTCATGTAGTCTATTCTGCCAATTCTCCAAAGCTTCCCCTGAGTCATATGTGTAGGAACTAGCACTCTTCCAGCTCAGGTTTCCATCCATTGTCAGATTGATGTATCTTCTTGTAATGCAGTAACACTGTAGATTTGGTCGAGGTAGTCAGCTTTTCCATCATTATATACAGGATCAACATATATCTGTCCTTCTAACTAGTTAATGGGTGACACCACTTGCATCTCATTATCCTCGAATGAGAGGATCCCTTTATTGAAGTTTATAATGGTTTGGTTGTCTATAGCCCAATCTATCCCCAATAATGCAAGATATGGGTTTGTGTCGTCGACAATATTGATGACCTCAAAGTCCGCAAATGTGTGCAACCCTTCAACATCGACAGGGACCTAACTCAAGTGTCCAATGGGTAAGACCTTCGCCTAATTTGCAAGTTGCAGCTAGATGGGAGACCAGTCTAGGTGTGGCTTTCCCATACTTTCCCAGGTCTGTCTTGTTAAAATATTGACATCAAACCCCAAGTCTAAAATGATGTAATCCATGTCATAGTCACCTATCTGCACGGTCATTCTTAACTCATGACCAGTTTTGAACTTCTTTCTCACTTGATTAACCTTCTTTTCAGGTCGTGTCTATATGGGAATATCTTCTATCATTTCCTGTAGTTCTGCAATATAATCTTTATCTTGTATTAGTGTTAAGCAACTTGACAGAAAGGATCTAAGCTTACTAACCTTTTGTGGGACATTCTTCTTAAATATGCACTGAAATCGTTCAAGCATTTCCTTTACTTCTTCTGACGTTGATGGTTCCACGAGATCTAAAAAATCTGGTCGTACCTCCAAGAATACTTTCTTTTTTTCCTAGATGTCAAATGATACTTTCTTATGTGTCGCAGGTCATACTTGCGGTTGCAGCTGTTCTTGTGATTTATCTTGATCAGCTCTAGTCATAGCCCCTCCTTGTGTTACGACAGCGACATTCAGATCTCGTGGTTCAGTCGCGGTCATCTAAACATTCATGTTGGGATTTAGGTTTGCATTATGCATAGGATTAGGTCCTGCAATGGTCCTTGCTTGACACTTTGCGATTAACTGAGGACAGTGCCCCACATTATTTTCCTGTCCCTTACAGTATGAACATGTCTTTGCAGGTTCTAAGTAATCTCTGGCGTAGTGACCCAGTTGTCCATAGTTATAGCATGTAACTTGGCCTCTCCCTCTACCAAATCCTCCTCCTCCTCCACCTCTTCCTCTGAAGTTTCCACCACCCCTTCCCTACGGGTGTGGTTGCTGTGGTGGGTACTGATTCTACTGGTAGTGTGGCTAGTAGTGATTTTGTTACACATACAGCTGTTGAGGCACGTATTGAGGTTGATACTAATTTTGGTATTGATTAGCTGGGAACTGCGTAGGCTGATATGATGCTTGCATCAGTTCAGCCTGAGCGAGTCCCTCATTTTTCACTAATTAGGTGTCAACAGTCTTTTCTTTCAAGAGATGGTATGCTCTACGATCTTTTACTTCATGTCCTACTGACTTACAAAATTTACAAAAAATATTTGTCGGGGTACTTACAACCTTTTGCAAATATAAACACTCCTCGTCGTGATGCCCTCTAAACTGGAATATGTGACACCATGGTATCCCCTGGCCATTTAATGGGTTTGGTGCACTTGACGCAATATAGTTCATGAAGGTCGGGAAATTATCCTTGGTGTGCCTATCCGTTCTGCATTTTGTGCAGCACAAATCTTCTTGTGCTTCCTTACCCTTCTTGATGTTCTGAATCTGTATTGTTAGATTAGCCAACTGCGATTGAATCTGTACCATTCTTGTGGCACCGTCGCTAGTGGGCGAGGCTTCTAACTTCATCGTCAACTCTAGTGCTTATGTCTGCGACTCAATATTTTGTTGCATTAATGGTCCTCGGATGTGTGGTAATAGTACAACAATAAACCACTCTTTATGTTATACATCAGACATTTGGAAACTTACCTTGGCCATCAAAGTTTTAAACCTTTGGTCAAAGTCTCATACGGATTCTGTCAGTGCTTGCTTTATCTCCTTGATCTCAGTAATGCACTCTGATTCAGATTTAGGTTTTTCAAACTCAGAGATCATTGCAGCTCTGATCTCATCAAGGGTCTTCTATGGTGTTCCGACCGGTGTGGCACATAACTTCATAAACCAATCTAGCGCACGACCCCTCAAAGTTGTGATCATTTGTGCCTTCTTTATGTCTGCATTATGGTCTAACCGAACCATCCAAACAGTTTCACAGAGGAACCAATGCTGCTCTGGATCTTTTGCGCCATTTCCATTGAATGTGGGTAACCAAATGTCTGCCCCAGCCATTGAGTTGGCGTTGGGGGTTCTCTAGTAAAGGGTTCAAAGGAGGTATACCTTTCAGTGTATTGGTCTCAGTACCATCGTTATCAGTATTAGTAGTCCTCTCTGGGGATGAGACTCTAGATCTCACCTCTGCGGATATTGCTGGTGTGATGTAATTGTGTCCCGACCTTGATGTCTCAATAGAGTCTTCAAAGTCCTTTGGTCCTTCTGAAATTAGGCTATAGTCCTCTTCATTGCAATACCCTTCGTCTTCGTGTGACCGAAGTTCGTGTTCACTCTCCTCAAACAGACTAAAGTTTCTTCGCCCTCTTTCGGTTTTTCTTCTTTTCCCCGATCTAAATCTCCTTCCACTCCTTAGGAATCCAGCTTCTAGTTCAGGTACTGTGCTTCCTGGGAACATCTCAACTCACCCTCTCCCATTTTCTTAAGAGGTCGTCTATGACATAGCCTCCTTCACAGGTATGCGACTCAACTACTCAACGGTAAGATACCCTTCTCATAGATGAGCATCTTAATCCATGCACTAATAGATAGCAGATACCTTCGTCGGGGTCCTTGGAAAAAAATTCTTTCCACCTCACTATATGAAGTTCTAGTGTCTACCGCAAACTCAGTAATGTATACTTGCAAGATACTGTCAACCCAAAAATCAATAGCTCTAAAGATATTGTTACTTACACTGGTTACCTCATGAACCAACTGATCACTCCATTCGATGGCTTCTCTTCTTTGGAAATTTGTCTGTCTAGTCGCAAACCTTGTCAACCACTCGTATAGTATAACAAGGAATTCTGTGAAGAAGACCTCGTGAGTATTAGAATATATATACTCGTCTACCTAGTTCTCTACGCTTAGGCGTGTTCCTGTTCTTTCCTCTTGCTCAAACGCTAGCATTTTAGAGTCCATCCAATCTTTTTATCTCTTTCTTCGTCGGATGCCACAACATTTCCCTCGACTGAAACGATTACAGGTCCCGAAAACGGAACCATTTGTTGGCTTCTTTCACCTTTTTGTCTCGACCTGTAGTTCAACATCACCTTAATACCAACAATAAACCACAAGACATCGGCCCGACAGAGTAACTCCGTCAGCAACACCTACGAGGCAGGCGCAGTCTCACCCAAGATATCTAATGGGTAACTGCTAGAACCATGTTTCCGCAGTTGGCGAGGGATTATAGTCCCTTGGCGCGTAGCCAAAGCACTCAACGAGGGCAACTTAGATGGGTGGATGGTTCCTATGCGACTAAGCACAACGGTATGTCAGCACGTGCGACACGACCTGGTCTTTAGTCTTAACCACTGGCGCAACTTGTGCGATGCAGCTGATCCTTTAACTAACAGGCCACTTGCGACTTATAATTCAACGTAAGGAATTAGCTACAACTTGCTTGCGCATTCCAACAATTCTTTAGCAATCATTCACTCGCTAGTTAACAATATGGTACCAGGCATTCAACAATAGCTCATTATCATACAGTAAGCAAATAACAACCATTCACATCAACACGCACAGCACCAATCAACCATTTAAACACACAGAATAACGTGGAAACCCATCTGGGACAAACCACCAAGGTGCTCTTCATCTGGCATGAGAAGTGGATATAGCACCTTGCATCCTGCGACTTGCAGACTGATCTTATGATATGTCTTTGTGATTCAGACTTGTTTCTCTCATGCTCTCTGGTTTATTCTTCTACTGATCTGCACACAACTTGGATCGACTCTCCTATCTACCTTCTGCGCACTCAGCTGCAGATTCCTTCTACTCTTAGCGGGTTGCGCACACACCTGCAAGATCCGCGTCTCAACAGCCTTCTACTGCTACTAGACTCTTCTATGAGTCTTCCCTTCTTCTACTCTACCTCAAAATACAACAAAAATGGTGTCCTTGGCTCTGGACAACCAACGACTGACTGATACTTTCCAACTTTTGACAAAATTGACAACAACCAACAGCCCTTATACAGAACGGGTTCTTCTTATTTATACCTTCTATCAAACCATGCAGGGTCGACTACATACTGCTTATCGGTTACAGGTTGTGATCAGCCGCCAGAACAGGCTGTCATGGACTGACACAAGGCACTATCAGCTTGACTTGCAAATATTCTTCCATCGTGCGTGGCCGCAAGCTTACACCGTCTTTAACGGCCACGATCTTTACTTGTCGCTTTCCGATCGTTATCACGTATACGCATGTACCCTTGCCTTTCCTTCGTCCCGTGCATCTTTATTCCGCCTATGCTGGTCCCTTTCCTTCCTTCGCGACCTTCCTTCCTGTCGTGCACGCGATGTACATTTGCTTGTGCACGAACTATTTTCTTGCGCTCTTTTCCTAGCCCAACAAAAATAATGCATAGATCATCCTTCTTGTTTTACATTAACTACATCAACACTACGACACTATGACATATTGGCATGTTCCACTTCCCAATATAATGTTCACAACCATCATATTCTTCTCTAAAATTTCGAATATGACAAACAATATTTACAATATCATAGACAACATTCATGATACCATAGTGACTACATCATCTCTACAACAATATTATCCATTTCCCACTATAGTGTCCATACACACCATGTCATTTTATCTTCATATTGCTTAATATTGTTGAGCATTTAACTAAATATAATTGTTTGCTGAAATATCTTTCTATTGTATACACAAATTTATATCAACAATTAATTCAGCAATAAAATTTCCTTAAAACATATTTTAATTTTTTATTGTCATTTTTTATTTTAAATTTGAAATATATTATTTTAATTTCTATATCATAAACATCTCATTCATAGTAAATTATAAAACACCTGTACCTTTTATATCATTAAAACGATAATAAAATATAATTACATTTATTTATTTATTTGTTATGTTGCTTGTATTTCTTAATAAGAATCACTTATGCAATTCTAAAAAGTGAGTAATTTCTCGAAAACCACCTTTAGTTAATAGTATTCCACGAAGCATCCTTTTCTTATCGAAATGAAAAAAAAGATGAGTTGGAGAAATAATAGTCACAGGAAGGAAGAAGATAAAAAGAGAAAGGAATCAATTTGTTTCACGGAGAAGTTTTGATAAAAAGGAATAATAAAATAAGACAAGTTGCACTGCTAGCTTTTGACAAAAGCAGCCATCTTGGCATTATTCGTCCACACTTTTTGACCTTAACCAGCCGTGCTTTTCGCTTTATCCAATTCATTCACACTGCACATTCAACACTCAATTTAACTCTCTCTTCCTAACACCACACCATCACTTGCCAATCATGATGTTTGCTGACATCATCACATAAATAGTATACCTAATTCTCAACTATAGAGGAAGCATTCAATTTGACATTTTTTTTTTATTTCCCTACACATTTAATATTAAAAAATGTATGATCAATATGAGGCCAATCCTTTAACATTCAATGAAATACACCAAGCATGAAACCATAACATTGTTAGGTTCACAACTATTTGGTAAATTTTAAAGTTGGTCATAAATCCTCGTTTCATTCTCGTATAAAAATAATTACCTTTATTGTATCTCCAAGAATATTAGTTTGGTTGATGCAAAGATAAAATTCCAATAAAAAGGAATAAGCCCAAAGATAAAATTCCAATAAAAAGGATTAAGTGTAGTGAATGAGATGATTAACTTTACTATGAAACTTGAAAGTTGGTGATAAAGCTTGTAAAAGGGTTTAAAATAATAATTAATTATTTTAATGTATGTTAATTTGGGTTAAAAAGATGAAACATGTGTTCAATAAAAAGAAGTAAGAGTGAGTTAGTTGGGAGGAGAGACCCAAAAAATGATTAACTTTACTATGAAACTTGAAAGTTGGTGATAAAGCTTGTAAAAGGGTTTAAAATAATAATTAATTATTTTAATGTATGTTAATTTGGGTTAAAAAGATGAAACATGTGTTCAATAAAAAGAAGTAAGAGTGAGTTAGTTGGGAGGAGAGACCCAAAAATCCAGCCATCATAAGAGTTGTGGAATTGCCTAATCTCACATACAAAGATTACAAGAGAACGTAAAGATTTGAGCCTTATAAATGTGAAAAGTCTATTAAGTATTTTTATCCTCTTAAATAAGCATTGCTAAAGGAATAAGATCACTAATTTTTTTATTTTTTTATTTTTTTTTATTAAATTTATATTTTACAATTTTATTAAACAAAAACAATCAAATATTTCATATTATACTTTGTTAATGAGTTTCCTACTTCATTGCTAGGTATTCAAGAAATGGAGATATCTATTGAGAAAGTCGTATAAACACTTTTCATTTAAGGTTGTAGACTAGCACAGCCACAAGTAAAGTCGTTGATGAATATGGAAAGACACAATCAACCAAACCAATCACTTAATTTTGTGAAGATAGCTGGCTGTTAATATTTACTTTTATATCCATTATTCATACCAGATTGTTAGACTTAATATAAGCACAAAATAAATATTATTTAATAAACAAACAAAAAATACAAATTGATATGTAAAAACAAAAACAAATTGTTACACATTATTTAACCACCCTTTAAATAAAGCTTATTTAAATTTTAATCAAGATGCATTTAATCATAACAAGATACAACGACCATGAAATGAATCCTTTGTTATACACTTGGATTAATCTTGTTATATGCTCAAGCAATGCCAAAATCTAAGATAATATCTAAATACCTATCAACATAATGGTATCATTTTTACTCCTTTTGACTAATTTATTATCTCTTACCAATTTTTTTAATTAAAAAGCTCCCATAAAATTAAGCAACTCTCCAAATTCCACAAAAATATTTTAATTAATAACTTCATCAAAATAAACAGTGGACTCCACACACACACGCAGTTTATATGTTGAATGGAATGTTCAATGCGGGCTTTGAATAAAGTTAAGCAGCCGCTAATCATACAAAAGTAAGTACTCAGTAGAGATGAAACGAAATACTGTTCTGACGCCGTGAATATTCGCACTGTGCTTTCCCATCAGTGTTTTGGATTGAGAACAAATTTAAACAAATCCAGTCATATTCTTGAAAGCTTGTTTGGTTGCTTTGGGATTGTGTGCAACTTGTTCCATTTTAAAATATTATTGAAGTACAATTGCTGGTCAGCAGGGATGAAATTTTGTTATTTTAATGATAAAATTATGTATCCAAGAGTCAGAAATCGTCCTTTCGTGGCATCCTGAGACATGAACGAGATCGAGCTCGAGATCTCCGCGTGAAAGGCAAGAAAAAATGAATGAGACATCATTTATTGTAAGTTAGTGTCAGCCTGAAGCGACCCTTCAATTTTGCGTGTAAAACAACCTTTGACATGCGACTTCTTCACCAAACTGTGGGCGCACAGTCCAGTTTGTAAACGAAAAGATTTTTGTCAATCCCATTGGGACCAGGTTTATGATGTGGATTCTGCTTTTTAATAAACTTGGAATACAATTATTATATCTCTTTTTTATGGACCAAGTTCATGATTTGAATCTACCGTTGTACAATTAGGTCTGATTATCTTAATTATTTTGGAAAACAGATACAAAATGTGAACTTTGCTGTCAAAATGATCATACCAAATAGGTTAATAAAATATTTATTAACCTGTCAAATCCACCCTATGGCGAAAGAAAGATCAATGAAAAGAAACAATTTGCAATGAATCACACAAATCTTCAATAGTTTCTTTTTTTGAAAAATAATGATGATAATGGATTCTTAAAGATTCTACCTATTATTATCTTGACAAGGGAAGTTGCCCCCACATCATTTTTCAGAAAGATTTTTCAATCTTGCTATTGATGCAGCCAGCAAGCTGAATAGTATTTGGCCCTTCTGCCCTCACACAGGCATAAGAATATATCATTGCCCGGCCTGGATATATATTCTTAGAGATTCTACCTATTATTATCTTGACAGATATAAAATTACTTTAGGGATAATTTATGATGTTTGGTTAATTCCCAGGCATAGAAGGTTTATTCATGACCTTGCTGTGGTCATGGCAATTACATATTTAAAATTCATGTTAGATAAATGTTAAAATGCTCATTTGTAATGAGAAATACAATTTACTCAGTTTTCAAACGTACTGAATGTAACTGAATAAATCAAACGCTGAAATTAACAGAAGAAAAGAGATACAGTAAAGTAAATGCATGATATGGCATTGGAGAAACAGATTTATTCATTTAAAGAACAGGATGAGAAGCATTTGTCAAACATAATAGAGATTTTAGAAAGAAGGCCTTGGCCTAGAGACAAATTGTAAGCTTTTCACTTTTAACACTTTGGGACAAATGTTATTGGATTTTGGTTATGACTGGGAATATTTTTTCACAGTTCCAAGTAAACTCTTGAGCCATTAGGGCAAGTTGGAACAATCACTCATCAAAGAACAATGTCACTCATCATAAACCCAACGGGAGCAATGTCATTGTGTTATCTTACCCTGATGATGTAGGGAGATCACTCTGTGGAAAAAGCATTTAAACAACTTGATAAACCATAAATAAATAGCAATATATTGCAAATTACCAATATCCATCAGTGCAAATGGACAGTTCACATGTAAATTTTCAGTGGTTTAAACGAGATGGCTTCTTAAGCTGATGAAATATTATAATCTCAAACATGGATCAGTTTCTATAAAATAGTTCAATTGATTTGTTCTACGTCTTGTCATTGAAATAGTTTAAGGGATTGGTTCAACTTCTTGTCATTTAAAATCTCAAACATGGGTCTGTTTCTATAAAATAGTTCAATTGATTGGTTCAACTTTTTGTCACTGAAATAGTTTTAAGGGATTGGTTCAACATCTTGTCATTTAAAATATCAAACATGGACCAGTTTCTATAAAATAGTTTAATTGATTGGTTCAACTTCTTGTCATTGAAATAGTTTAATTTATTGCTTCAACTTCTCGTCATTGAAATAGTTCAAGGGTTTGGTTCAACTTTCAAGGGATTTGATTCAACTTCTTGTCATTGATATTAGGTTAGTTGAACTTCTTGTGATCAATGTTCAGGTTAGCTCAACTCTCTTCATCAATATTGTTCGATGTTTGACTTACTTACCGTTTATACAATTCAATTTTATAATTGCAGCACCAGGAATTGATATCATTGAAGTCAAATATAAAGTTCCATGTTTTAGTGTGATCATTTGTGAAGGGTTTCATGACGTTGATTTGTTAATTGCAATTACATATTCAAAATCATACCAGATCAACATTTGTAATTGGAAACACACAATTTTGCAAGTATCATGTATTCGGGATCAAAATGTGTAATTGGAAACATAAAATTTTGCAAGTATCCTGTATTCAGGTTGAACATTCCAAAAATTAGGAACAAAAGAAGAAAATGTGTTTCTTTTTTTCAGATTGACCTTATGAAGCTTGCCTTTGCTTTGGTAATTGTCCCGTGCGTTAACCTGGCCTAAATATATTGAACTATCGCTAGTGTTTTTCAATTAGACTTTCTGAATCTTGCATATTGGTCAATTAGAAAGTGTGAACATGCCCAGTAAGTATTATGCATAAAAGCACTTTGAAATGATCCGGTGATGTTATACATTGGATAGAAGAAGAAGCGAGATAAACTAATGTAACAATTGATTATGAAAATGACAAACAATATATATAAGTAGTCGTTCTACAAAGTTACAGCAAGTTGCTGGAAGCCAAAAGAATTAACAAAGCTAAGACCTCCAGCCTGTGGGGCTGTATTTATTTTCTAATAAGACTAGATTTCTAGACACTTCTATAACATTAATGGCCATTGATGCAGCTACAAAACGTGCATCTATGAACTCATCTAAGAGCCTTGGCTCTCCTAATAAACTAAACTGACAGCCAAAATAAATATGCACAGGAAATGTAACAGTACTTAAGAGGACATAACATCCTCGATCACTTCTGGGTCCAAAGAAGGCATTTTGGTGAGACAGTCGTCCAGCCCAGCGAAAATAGAGAAAGAGGGCGCTTTCTGCAAAGCCGATGAATCGACTTCACATTTACTGGGTGACATAGAAGCAGATTCAGGGCCACACATCGTTGAACTATTGCTGCTTCCAGAAACTTCACACTTGATATTCTCCAGCAATTCAATGTTGGCAGTTTGAGCCATCAAACGGTTTTCTGAAGAATTTTCCTGGGATAAACGCTGGCAAATTGCTTGGAGCTTTGCATCAACAGAAGATTTCAGCACAGATAACGCATTCCCCGGCGGTGAAAGCACATTTGAGCTACTGTTATCCGAATTTGAGAGCAAAAGATATCTCAAGTCCGGAAAATTAAGCCTTGCGTACTCACCACGTAGTTGGTAGGCTGCTGTGTCATATGCAAACGCTGCTTCTTCTGCTGTGTCGAAAGTTCCAAGCCAGAGCCTTGTTCTATTCCTCGGTAATCTGATCTCTGCTACCCATTTTCCCCAGTGCCTCTGTCTCACTCCTCTGTAGAGCTTGGCAGGCCTTGCTATACCCAGTTTTGAATCATTTTTTGCAGAAAGTTTCATGGGCTGAGCTCTTGCCCCAAGTAGGGTTCTTGATAAAGATAAATCCCTCAATTGTTTCAACTGCTGTTGCTGCTGCTGCTGCTGCTGATAATGGTAGGCCGTAGACCCCAGTACTTGCTGTGGATGTTGACTCTTGGCTAAGAGAAGCTGCAATTGTAGCTGGTCCATTTGTTGTTTTTTTTGCATCTGTATATTAGCCTGAATCTGCTCATAAATTTCAGCTATGCTCAATGGCTGAGACGAATTCATATCAAGCTGAGAAGAACCCATTTGAGATGAAGGCATAGACTGCAAACCCACATCCATCGCCCGGTCTGGAACAAATGCATATTGCTGCTGATTATTGACTTCCGACCCATGAAAACTCGGGCACCAAGCCAAATCTCCCGCGTTACTGCATCCATTCATTAGCAATTCAGACCAGGAATCTGAAATAGTGGGTGCACGTGCTGACATCTCTGTGACATCTCTAACAGAATTGCTGCTGCCTGAAACCCTCATCGGTCTCTGCTCCTGATCTAGCCATGAAAAGCAAGAAGAAGAGCCAGAAACACCTACAGGATTCTCGTAGCCTGACAACTCTGTCTTTGAATTTCTCACTGCATAGGGTTCAACTGCTTTCATCAGTTCCTCAAAAATTACAGGATCTGCGAAAAGAGCACCACCATTTATGCTAGGAACATGCGAGGGAAACTCACTCTCCATTGCTCCTGCCATCTAAAATTCTCCAAACAGCCAAAAAAACCAAAATTCTCCTGCAGCCTCTGCGCAAAAACAGAGAGATCAAGCAAAAACGAGTCCTTGCAATAACCGAACTCAAAGGTAAAGAATAGCCCAACCAATCTGAAACTTACCACTACAAATCCCTACTATTTTTCAGAGGGCACTGATAAATAAAAGTGCTGAGAAGAGGTCTAAAAAAACTGACCTCAAACTCTCCTCTGATTACAGAGCAAGGAGGACAAACAAAATCCCTCCTACACTCTCCTAAACTAAAGCTAAACTATAGATCTGATGATGCAGATCTTTGAAATATGCAGGATTGTCAGTGCATCAAATGGGACAGAAAAATTACCCACATAGTTGATGACCACAATCCAATGCAAAAACAAAACAAAAAAAGAAAAAAAATCTCCTAACAAAAAAAATAAAATCACAGCTTTAATTCACAGGCATTGACAGTATAAGCAGATGGGATTTTAGGCTCTGGATCTATTAATCTAACAACAACAAGATGATGATGAAACCTCAACCAGACGCAAGAAAAAAGCAAGGAATGCATAGAGATATGAAGAAGAATGGGATTGTAAGAAGCGGGAGACAGAGAACAAGGCATCAAACGACTCCTTCACTCACTCTCGAGGCTCTCCTCTCCACATTGGATTGATTTTTCCTCTCTACCCCGGCTCCCTCTATATAAGCCCACCCCGCAGCCTTTTCTATCTTTTCAGCCCCCAAACCTACCTTAATTAATTGTATTATTATTAATCTAATCTAAACCTTTTCCTTCCTGCGCCCACTGTTATTATCCAGATCAGATTCCACGCTCTGTGACGCTCATCTCTCTCCGTTTCACCGGTCGTCGATGCGCCGGTGGCCGGTGACACATTAATGGATCAACGCGGAAACATCGCCATCCAATGCCAGTTCGCCACGTTGTTTATTTTTTCCTCCTCTCATGTACAACTGTACGCGGCTTATCTTGTAAGTGTGTGGTGATGTTCTGGATCAAGAACACGGGAAAGGACTTTGACCTGGACGTCTCCATCTGATCGCCCATTGCGTGGGACATGGGGTTATGACTGGGCAATCCTTATTTACTGGACAGATTTTTCCACGGGAGGGGGAGCCTGTCAAATGGGTACCGTAGGATTTCTCATTCGACGGTGCTCATTTGACAGGCTCCTCTCCCTAGGGAAAGTCTGTCCAGTATATAAGGCGCTCCGACTGGGCAATCATTATGACTGACCCGGAGCCAACTAGTAAATATTTTTTTGATTATGGAATTCGGTGATATAAAGCTATCAATAACCAGCGTGTTGCTCAAGTTTTAATGTCAGGTTGGATCTCAAGCCGCTTAAGATTTAAGAGCAGTCGGCAGTTAGATCTTAAGCCATTTGAGATCTCAAGACTTGTTACACAGCGGAAGCCAGCTGCCCAAGCTAGTTAATTTTCACCTGTAGTTAGGGATTTTTATTTGAGTGTCCTCTCCAATATTAAAGTTGGCCTTCCTTTTTTTCATTGTTGTTAGATAGAACGGTTGCTGAAGTGAAGCAGTCATGCCATGGCTAGAGTTTCTACAAAATAGTAAAAATGAAAAATTAAGCAGTTAAAGTTTCTACTTTTACAATGTTCCATCATACACAAAATTGGAATAAGAAATTGATTTTTTTTTGTCAAATTTTTATTAGAAATTATTATTTTTTTATTTTGTCAAATTTCTACTGGAAAAATGACATTTTTATTACAAATTTACTTACTTTAACAACTCTCATGTAACCATTCCTACCCCTCCGACCAAACCCTGACTCTTCCATCTCTGTCTTTTTGAACTCCATAACCAAACCCTAACTGTCATTTTGAAGTCTTTAACGTAATATGAAAACAATGTCTCATGTGACCATTCCTACCACTCCGACCAAACCCTAACCCTGCCATCTCTGTCATTTAGAACTCGATAACCAAACCCTAACTGTCATTTTGAAGTATATAACGTAATGTGAACACAATAAGATCTCGAAGAGGAAACTTAGAAATTGTGAATTGAATGGATGCTTTGATTTGATATGACAAGCTCAGCGAAGACAAAATTATGAGACTTTCTTATCCTCACCTAATAAACAATGCAGCAGGGTAGTTGTGAGTTGTAAGCAACAAGAAAAATAATTAAAAAGAAAAGTGAAAGCAGACAGGACGTGTAAACTTTTACAACACCGGTAATTTTGAAACACTTTTTCAAATCCAAATATGAAACCCAAAAAACCAACGATTCCCTTCTCAACTCCAAAGGTTTCTATTATTCCACTTGTAGAGTAAGTTGGATGAAACTATTATTCCACCACTTGTATAAGTTGGATGAAACTATTATTCCACCACTTGTAGAGTAAGTTGAGAGCATGGTCCTTCTAGGGTAGCTTGGGAATTTAACTATTGGTTCAGAGCTTGGCCTTTCGTGTATGGAAAGGTGAGTTTTTGTATAGATTCTCCAAAAGCAAAAAAAACAACCTAGTGGAGCCTATGGCCCAATCACCAGAATGGTCTAGAATTCTAGTAAAACAACATCACTGGCCCATGACAAAGAACATTGTAGAATGTGAGTTCATGAAACTCATGCTACTTTTGATGTGGTGGGTTCATCTTCCTTTGAGGAGGAGAACTTCAAATGTAAGAGAATATTATAAAATACAACTTAGGAAGTTAAAACCATTAAGATCACATTTCTCATAACAATTTCTTTCTTCCAAGTATTAGTAAGCACTTTATTCTGCAGGCCCACCATAAAGTTCTAACAATTAGATTCCCAGTTTAGCATAGTCCTTCATACAATGGTTAATGGAGTATCTTCAAAGAGGGGACACCCATTATGCATTACAAAGAAAAATATTATTACCATTAGAAGCCTTGTCAGCATCATATCCTATACCATGTATATATATAAAAGCATAAGGTTGTAGCAAGCATATATCTATACATTATGTTGTACGTTGAGTATAAATTTATTCCATCATTAGAGCCAAGTAGTGATCCTGGAGTGGGTAACACGTTCATGACCTTTTTTTGTAAATTAAATATATCCGGTATATACTATTCGATTAAACAAAAGCAATTTATTAATTTAGCATAGATATATTTTATTAAATTATTGTTCACGAGATTGAATAGTCATATAAATAATAAAGTTTATATTGTGTACAGGAAAAGTATACAATAATTAAAGATAATAGTGTAATGGTAGAGTTCAAATTCGTGGACCAGTTGAATAAACTAGATTTTATTCTTTTATTTAATATTAAGGCTTAGTTGTTTGGTTGGTCCTCCTAACTCTTTTTTTCTTGCATCTTTTAGTGTATAATGGTAGAGTTCAATTTGCTAGATTTGATTCTTTTATTTAACATTAAGGCTTAGTTGTTTTGTTGGTCCTCTTCTTTATTTTTTTATTATTTTTTTAGTTTTTAATTTTTTATTTTTGGGTAGGTTTTGTTATTTTTTTTAAATGCTGATTATGTTCTCTAATTTGTAAATTTGACCTATTCATGTCAAGGGCAAAATTTAGCTCATAAACTAATTTTTAATGTTTTTTAGGAATTTGTTTATGTTTATTTCCATTTTTTTCTAAAATGATTCATCCAAATCTTATAGGATAAAAATAGTTTACTCTAGACATTGCCAAAATTATACAAAAACTATATAAAATTATAAGAAATTTGAATATTTTTATACAAATATCGTCAAACATTTTATGGTTGGAAATTTAAGAATTAGTAAGATTAGAGGTAGTGTTCCTTAGTTTCTACCTCCTAGTTTCCACATACTCTTCATAATGTTTCCTCCCATGGCTCTTTGGGTTGTTCCATCTTCTCGTTTCACATTTTGTCATGTAATGACCCACCTCCCTTAGTCATTAAGGTATCCTAATTCAAATTGATTCTTCTCTCCAATGAGATTTATGTACTAGAGACCCAATTGCATCTAAAAGTGCAAGATTTATATCCTATGCATAACAAAGGTAGACATAACAAACACATTTTGAAAATTACAAGGGAAACCTAATTATGATTCAAACGCGTGATTATGAACAACAATTACATTACATAACCAATTTCATATGCATAATTGTTATGTTAAACTGAGTTTAGCCATGAAAGGAAATATGTGCTAGGAGTCATGAAAGCAAAGATAATTATATTAAACTATTAGATTTGTCATCCAAGACATAATTCACTTTTTAAGGAAACTAACAATATGTCAAGGGACTTATAATCATAATTAAGCGTGAATAAACAACAATCGTAAAGCATATTCCATGGAATCCATTACATGCATAATAACTAAGATTCCACATCCATTCAACCAAGTTCATAAAACATAATTCATGGATTTTAATAGCATAAATAGAAATATAATATTTCATACATAGATAAGACAAATAGTTAGATTTCATCATGAAATATCCACCACACTAGTTGTAGATGGGTGTTTTCCCACCTAATCATGGTTAGTCAATTGGGATTGCCACTCCCGAAAAATGATTATGAAATCACAAGGGGAAAGACAAGTCTACTAGCCATATATTTCACTCAACTAAATCCATAGCTTAGGAATTCCAACAGCATGAAATCTCTACCACCATAGTTACATGGAAGTCCCACTAAGAAACTCACCCATCCTTCAATCAATGACAATTACACCCCCCCCCCCCCCCCCCGCTTCTATACATGACACAAGGTCTGAATTTACTTTATTTTCCACTTAATCTCTTAAGAAACTCAACCACTCTAGTACTCAAATGTATGCATGGGAACTCTATATGTATTGATTATCCTATGGGATCCTAGGATGGTAGACCTAGAACTAAGGCTGATTCTTAACACAAACATAGAGATTTGTAGGTCAAGTGTCTCTTCAAGTCTCACATATTGTACTAGCCATGGATTTCCAATCCTCTTCTTAATACACACATCATTCCCACATGCTCACAATGCCCATGGGCTCATGAAATTACAAGTACATATAGAAAATAGAAGGAATCCATGGATGCATGCACATTTTCCTCAAATTGAACACAACATTTGTCAAGAAGTGAAAGGATTAACAGTCAAGAGAGAAGCAAGCACACTAGGTTGCATGCACACAAATTTGGGTTGATATATTTTGGTCTTGCATGGACCATCTAACAACTCCCTTCAAGTGCAATAAAGCTTCGTTAAGAACACATAAGGTAACATTGAAAACGAGTGGCAAGATAAGACATTAGTACAAGGAATCTATAGGTTATGAATTCTCCCTAGAATCCCTTTGTTATAACGTATTTTCCACACCTTATGCATCATGCCTTGATGGCCTTCCCTTTTCCCTATGCAGACTCACTATACCTACCTTACTCAGTATAGCCCTGATGCTTTAGTTTAACCCTAAAAAGGATATTTTTGAAGACACACATGGTTCAATTGCCCCACACAAAATAAGGAAGGAATTCCCCTTCACTAATCCATAGTTCCCTCAGGGAGTCCAACACTTACAATGCTTACCAGTGTGTGTAGTAAGATCCCAATCTACTATATGTTGTTGTAGAATCACCTATTGTTGTTCAGGAAAACACACCCTTATAACCTAGGGTCTCTAGGGTTACCAACTTACTAATCTAGACTTGCAGACAATCAACTATGTAGAAATTGAAATAGGAATAGGAAGAAAACTTAGCAAACCTGGTTTATGACGGTTGATCCAAGATTTTTCTTCTCCTCTTCCTGTCGCTTCCACAGCTTCCAGGGCTTTCTCCAATCACCTGCAAAGAACAAGTTCTTCCTGCAAATATCTTATATATATATATATCAATGATTAATGAAATAACATATTCATAATGAAATTATAAGATAATTCATAAAACAACATATACAAGAGTGCACATTATTGGAAGAAGAACTTTCTTTATTAATAAACAGAGTAGGTGAGATTACAACCCAACTTCTGAAACAAGGACTCCTCTGCAAACCGAGGACACTGAGCTCTGCTGCTCCAAGATTTCTGAAGGCATACCACCAACATAACTTTGCTCTTCTAAGAATGATTGATTAGCCCCATCCCATGCATTCTATTTATACATGGAGAAATAAAGAGGTTTTGATGGTTGAGAGGGTTGAGACAATTGAGATAGTTATGTTTAGGGGCTCAACTGATCTCGACTAATCGTGGTTTATATTTTTTAATTTCAAATTAAGGTACACGCGAGTATTGATATAGGCAAGTCGTGTATGAAATGCTCATTGCTTTAAGGAAACCCATGTGTTCAATGTACATACTCACGTGTGACACACGGGTTGTTGTGCAAATAGTCGTGTGTGCAACCCTAATGTCCAAATAAAAATATATTCAGCTATTCACGAGATGATGTATCAATAGTCATGCCCATCTATAGTGGTTTGACTACTTCAATCCAGTTTGTCCTTTTGTGTCTCGACATATTGGATGTCAGTACTCAGACGAAGAAGTGCCATTTTACATGATAACAGATACCCCCTAATGTGTGAGGTTGGAGGGAAGCGATGGCTGAAATACATTACAATATTTAATCTTGGAGAACTCAAGTGTCCAAGGCAGCAGAGGAAGTACCTGAAACATATGCATATCAATGTCATTTACAAAATCATATCCAAGGATGCCATGTTCAATATAATGGAACACTAGCTCCTTTACAATATTTGATTACATCATATGATATGGGTAACAAGACCACGTATATTACAAAGGTGGATCGAAGCCACAATATACAATGATGAGTCTTCAAAATCTAGAAGCTGTGTAGCTGAACACAACACAATCTTGCGCAACTTAGGCTATAGAGGTGAACCTAAGGTCTTCGTTGAAATCCAAAGGAACCAGTACAATCCCTACCATGTGAATAGATGTGTTGAAGTCAAACATGGAAGGAACTCAATAGAATGTCAGACAATAAGTGAAACTGACAACTGAAGCAAAGAAGTTCACCAATAATGGTAGTGAATCCTAAGGTACCATCGTCAAAACTCTAGGTCTTCGTCTTTAGGAAGTGATGATGAGAAATCGTAATGTGATGAGGAAGGCAATAGATCCTCCAACATATCACAAGAATGACTATGAACTAGATACAGGAAGGTAGACACAAGTAATACTCATATAGGATAATGATGGAATTAGGATAATAATCAGATGAAGGGATAGATCCTTGAACAATGAGCATGACACAGAGATGACCCAAGGCATATTTTAACTTGCAGATAGGACAACTAGAATTATCTGTCATGTAGGAGACATGATCAGATTCCCCATGTATAAAGGACAAGTAGAGGAGTAAAAAACTTGAAGTAATAGCTGAGCTGAATGTGTAAACTGAAACATGAGTATCGAAAAGTTCAGAGAGTGTTATGTTCAAGGAGGACATGCTGCCACTGTTTATAACCCAAAAAGAGTAATTCTTCCTTATCTTTCCTAATAAATTTTAACGAGTCCAGGAAGTTCAACTCAGATCTCTTTTCATTTTTGACAAGCTTGAAGAGGGGAGAGAATAATACTTGATAAGGTTACTAATTTGTGGATTTTACAAGCCTGAACTAGTACATTCTCGTTGGTGTTTTCATATTTTGAGAGTCTAAAAACTCTGAAGAAGACTCCAGGGGGGGTGTTTTTTTGTACAATTTAGTCTCCTGAGGCCAGAAAAGTATAAAACAAACCACAGAAGAACTCTCTTAGCTTCCGAAGAAGTAAGGCACACATTTTTTGTACTTAGTTAGGAAGGTCCGAAATAGGTTAAAGTACCACCTACCCAAGCGCTCCTTCAAAAGCAACATATAGCCTGAGTTTTACGAGTGTGAAGGAAGGAAAGATCACTCAGAAAGATCCATTTAATTACAAGAAATGGGGCTTACAATAGTAAACTTGATGCTTTGTTCTTTAGGTTTTGCGAGCATGACAAAGACATAAACTACGCTTGAAATCTTTTTCATGTTTGGGTCCAGAGCACGAAAAAGAGAAAACTAAGCTCATACTGGGTGTTCCTTTTCCGTAAGTTTAGTCCCTCGGGTCTAGAAAAGTGATAAACCTATGCCTAAGAATACTCTTCTCAATTCCGAAGAAAAGAGAGTGCTCCTTTTTCATAACTATTCCACATGGTCCAAAAAAGTGATAAACTACCACCAATGTGGATGCCCGTTCACTTATTCTTAATGAGTGCAAATGATCAAGTTTACTCGACAGTCAAGACTGTTTTGAGGAGTTAGACCTCAGCCTAAAGAAACTCCATAAGGGCGGGGAGCCTTATAAATAGGGATAGCTCGCAAAAAGATGCAAAATGAAGGCTCATTTTGTCTTGAATAACTACTAAGAAAGCTCCCACAAACCCACCATAATTGCGGCATGGGTACCAAAAGACAATAAAGTGTTCTAAACCAGGGTACCCATGAAGAGGAGGCCCTATTCATGGAGGAACAATGATGTAGACGAGGTAAAAATGGTTAAACACCATAGTCTGTGGTCAAAGAGGTAATCCTAGGGTTAAAAACGGATAAGGTATATATGCAAAAGTACATATGGAGGACCAAATCCTACCCTATATGATTGGATAACAACTTCTTAAAGACTTCGAACATGTTGCATTGAGGAAAAAGACATGGTATTAGTTCATTTATAAAAAATCTTTTTTAAACTATAGACTATAGGTTCAAAATTTTGAAAATTTTCTATATATAGTTCAAAAACTAAAATAAAACATACCATTTGATATTTTACCCAATTTAGCAGGTTTTCACCTCTGACTTAGATTGCTCGACGAGGACAAACCAGTGGACCAATTCAAAATCCACAAGTGTCAGGTTGGTTGGATTTCCCCTCTCCTTCATTTCATCCGCTCTAAATTTCATTTTTGTGAAAAAATTTTAAGGTTTTATGCCGACCCTAAGAAGGTTACGCAGTACATGCAAGTATGCGACTAAGACATTCATGTACACGCGTTCTACACGCGACGTGCTTGAGAGAAATTTGCGCGTGACACACGACATGTCTAAAGAACAGTCGCGTGTTTTGCGTAACATATGAAAGTTTACAACATGGCCAAAATTGAGAGAATTTAATGGATTCTAATGATCAATAGTGGTCAATTGGGCAGGTACAAGATGGTGCTAGAGTGGAGGGAATGAGAGCATGAAGACATGGATCAAGATGCTCTACGAAATGCCCCAACTTTGCAAACTTTACGAAAAAGTGGTTTATTGAAGTTCTTCTATACTTCCAACATGTGGGCCAATGTCCATTTACTTGAGCATTTGATCAATTACTAGGATCACGACCTTGGTGCTTTTGATCTTCAAGGGGAGATCTTGGAGGTAACTGTAGAAGATATGTACTTCATTACAGGTCTGTCTCGCAGGGGTATGCCCGTGAACCTCGAGGGTACTAGTAGGGGTGGTGACCCTATGAGTGTCCATGACTATGTTGACACCTACTGCACACTAGGTACTAAGAAGAAAGGATAATGTATCCCTATTGTTCACATAACCAGCTTCCTATTACAGGTAGTGGTAAGCACAGTGGTGAGGGTTGCAGGATCATCTTCATTGCATCTAGCTACTTGGACACAAATAAGAGTTGCAGTGGAGTGTGTGTAGGGTATTGTATTTGACTGGTGTTCGGGTATGATCCCGATTATGAGGAAGGAACTCTCTAACTGCAAGAGAGGACGCCGAAAAAACTTTGGATATTCTAGCATATTGGTAGCATTCATCTTTGATAGAGTGCCTACCATCAGTCCTGTAGTAGCACTACTAGCATTTTCTCCTTGCCAACCTAGACTGACCAGGTGGGGAGAGGTCTTCCTCCATCAAGGTGCGGAGCATTGGTCCAGAGTGTTTATGATGATGACTTTTATGTATGGTGGGAGTGACAGTTGCCAGCTCTCAAGCAGTTTCCATACTCCGGATTGGATTTTTGAGGAGACAATGATCTCGTCCTCACGCTAGGGGGAGTATGGGGAGAGCTAGGTATTTTTCTTTTTATGTTTATTTTATTTTTATGAATTTTAATTATAAAATTAATATACATATGTATAAAAATTTTAATTCATTTTAATTTTTTTTGAAATGCAGATATTGGACCTGTACGCCCTAATGGGAACCCTAGGATGTTTGTGTTGTCCGTACAAGGTGGGGACCAAGGTATACTCAGATTTCTCGAGGGAAAGATGGCCAGGCTGACCCAAGGAAATCCCACCATACGGATTGAGTGGATTCCTGTTGTCATGCTGGAATTTGTAGTAGGGATTTCGCTTACTTGGATATGCCTACTAAGTAGGGGAGCCAGGGCCGTTCTTTTTTACAGGGAAGCCGAAGAGGTTGCTGCAGCTAATGATGCTGATGATCAGGCCTAGATCTATAGGCATTTTTATGGATTACGATCATATTTTTTGTATATTTGCGACTAGATCTTTGGATCAAAACTCAACCTATCTATGGACATATATATATATATATATATATATATATATATATATATATATATATCCTAGTTATTTACCTGCGTTCCAAATATAATTGAAATTTATTTCAAGTAATCTAACCTACAAAAACTGACGTAACAAGATAGGGTTTCACACTTGATAAGCTCCATTGAGCTAGGAAAACATGAGTTGAGATTCAAGTCTGACCTCTAACTAGGTGATGCCACGTGACAAGGAATCCCATAACAACTCAATAACAACCCTGTACTCGGCCACATTATTAGTAGCAGGACCTAAGAAAGCGCCTCCAGAGGCAATTAGCTGTCCTGAGGGTGAATAGATGGCCCACACGGTTGAAGCCAGGTTACAAGTATGACGACTAGTACCATCCACAAAACCTTTGAACCACTTAGCTGACATTTGTAACAACCAACAGATGGTATAAGAAACACTAACCAGGTAACTATTGTACATAAAAATACATACAAGAAAAATACAAGAAAAAACATTAAGCCTAGGCATAGTACTTCTTCAGGTAGAGCCCATTTCTAGGCACATGCATCTTATTTCCATCAAAATCAGTTAACTCATATGCCCCTTTTTTCAAGACCTTTGACACAATGTAGGGACCTAACGATATGGACTTTAATTTTCTTGCCCCTGGGGGTTCTTTTTCTTGATCCCAGAGCAAGACAAGCTCCCATACAGAGAAAATTCTAGGCTTAACCAATTTGTTGTATTGGTTTTTAACCATATTCTTATGAGCTTCGTTTGCCGTTAACGCATCTCTGCATCGTTCATCTAGATTTTCCAAATGTAGCAAACGTTCTTCTAATTCAGTGGTGTCAGGGAGTACATGAATGGCTATCTTAAGCGATAGAAAAAAGAAACTTACTAGTAATTTTTAATTAAATTGTTCTTTTTAATTGGTTGTTATTAGTCAGAGGTAGCAGTGTGAAACTTGTATGGTGTTGTAGACTCAGCAAGAGAAAGAAAAAATGGTGTAAAATAAAATTTCAAAGCAAATTGAAACTACTGTGCCAATTTTTCTTTTCCATTTTGTAAAATGAAAGCTATTGAATTTAAACTAAGCATGAGAAACTACAAGACTTTTTAAACAAATTTTTGAATTTTTCTTGAAAAATAGCGAAAAGCACACTAGATGCAAACTAATGCAAAAAGTATAAAATATTTTTGTCTTTTCTTTTCAAAAACTTCAAAAATTATAATGCAAGTGAATGCAAACTTGAGCAAGTTTGAATAATCTAAACATATATATGTAAATGATGTAAGTAGGTCCTATAATGACACACTTCGACCAGGCAGGAAGAAATGGCACAAAATCAAACCTAAAATCTTACTAGATCCACAAACAAGAATAAAAAGAAAATCAAACTACAAACAACAGTGCAAATCATAAAGTGTTCCTAAGGAATGATCAATGACCTAGAACACAAGCATTCAGACCCAAAAATCCAAGCAAGAAGGACCAAAACATTCACAAATGAACAAATTTAAACACAAAGAACCCAAGGACTTGAGATATCAAACAAACTGTGTGATGTACAGATCTAAGACTTACAAAATCATGTCATAAACAAAACCTTCACCAACTTCTGAGAGGTCACCAAAACAGGGACAAGCAAAAACCCTATGAACTCATAGAAAGCTACAGGAACACACGACTATTATAAATACAACTCGTGTGTGACACGTGACTGCCTAGAATGCAAACCGTGTACACAAGGTGAAACACATGACTGTCAACAAGACAACCCGCGTGTACTGCTAAAAAATTTCAAAGAAAAAAGTACTAGCAGGCAGGTCCTAAACATGCCAAACTAAAAATCAAAGGCAAAAAACAAACAAATCACACTCGGAATCAAAAAGAGAAAAGAATGGTCAGAGAACCTAAAGCAAAGGACCCACAGCAGGTTGGACTCCCTAGTGGAGTCACCAGTTCCGTTGTTCAAGAAAAAACACCCTTATAACCTAGGGTCTCTAGGGTTACCAACTTACTAAGCTAGACTTGCACATAATCAACTATGTAGAAATTGAAATAGGAATAGGAAGAAAACTTAGCAAACCTGGTTTATGATGGTTGATCCAAGATTTTTCTTCTCCTCTTCCAGTCGCTTCCATAGCTTCCAAGGCTTTCTCCAATCACCTGCAAAGAACAAGTTCTTCCTGCAAATATCTTATATATATATATATATCAATGGTTAATGAAATAACATATTCATAATGAAATTATAAGATAATTCATAAAACAACATATACAAGAGTAAACATTATTGGAAAAAGAACTTTCTTTAGTAATAAATAGAGATGGTGATATTACAACCCAACTTCTGAAACAAGGACTCCTTTGCAAACCAAGGACATTGAGTTCTGCTGCTCCAAGATGTCTGAAGGCATACCATTAGCATAAATTTTCTCTTCTAAGAATGATTGATTAGCCCGATCCCATGCCTTCTATTTATACATGGGGAAATAGAGAGGTTTCGATGGTTGAGACAGTTAAGATAGTTATGATTAGGGGCTCAACTGATCTCGACTAATCGTGATTTATATTTTAAATTTCAAAATAAGGTACACGCAAGTATTGATATAGGCAAGTCATGTATGAAACTCTCCTTGCTTTAAGGAAACCCACGTGTTCAATGTACACACGAGTTGCAATGCACATACTCACGTGTGACACATGGGTTGATGTGCATTGTCCTCCCAAAGTGACAATGACACTACGAGGTCATGACTGATACACAACAAGTCGCTTCCACATATATGGTTGTCCTAAAAGAACATCACAAACTTTAAGTGGGGCCACATCACACAGTACCTCATCTTTGAAAGGCTTGATGTCGTACGATAGATAACATTGATTACTGACATGGATACCTCGTCCTTGGCTTAGCCAATCGATGGTGTATAGCTGCAAGTGTGGTGTTGTCGATATCTCCAATCTCTTAATGAATTTAGTTGAGATTAGGTTCTTTTGGCTACCATTATCAACAAAAAAATGTAGGGAGATTCACTTCACCCACATATGTGAGTGGAATAGGCACTCGTCTACCTCTGGCCCTTCTAGTTCCTTTGGTTGAATCTGTGTGGTAGAAACAATGACACTAGGTTCTGCATCAATGATCTACTTCCCCTATTCTGTGACTGTGACATTGGGTTCTAAACTGGAATTAGAATCGAGATCTGATTTTGAAGCTTTGATCTCAACCACCAATTACTACTTTGAGTGACATTCATTAGTGTTGTTCCAGGGGCTTTTATGGAACTCACACCACTTCCCAATGTCCTTATTTGTCTTTATGTTTCCCTTCTTTGCTTTGGTTGGGATTGGTTGTCTTGGGCTTAGTTGTCCTTACCCCTATCCTTTATTCTGTGATACAAGCTTTCCCATGCCTTCCTTCTATGGTGGATTCACAGGTCCAAACTCTCATTTATTCTTTTATTGAAATTTATGCTTTATTTTGACAACATATTGATAAACATCTCCAAATAAAGAGATGTCTAGGAATTCCATCTCAATTTGGATGTATCGATGTAGGCCACTACGATATTTTAGAACTAGGTGTTGCTCATAGTCCCTCATACCTATATTTGTGCACAATGTATGAAAGTTGTTGGTGTACTCTAACATCGCTTAATCCCTCTCTTGATGCAGAACGGTCCATTTTGTGTACTAGTCATCATAGTTTCCCATAGGGTAATATTGTTCCTTAAATGCATCTATAAAAGAGGCCCAAGTGGGATCGACCTGAAACATTTCAGACTCCTCTATTGAGGTTTGCTCATAATAAGTTTCCCACCAATTTTTGACATGGGGGATAACCTTAAGGAGATCAAAGGCGATCTTTTCCCTATCGAAAAAATTGTGGATAGAGAAATACCCTTCTAGCATATTCAACCATTTATCTATGGAATAAACATTGATATGGCCTTCAAATAAAGGAATATCAAAGTTAACTTTAATCTTGAAGGGTGTGGCTCCTACGAAGTGATTTCTTTATGATCCCTTCGTTGCTACTAGCATATGTCGAAGGATCTTGGAGAATTTTTTTATCGTCTTGTTCCTCTATCACACAAGGGATTCCTCAATCAACAACTTGATAGGATATCTTTCTCCACTATATCTCTTTTCTTCTACCATGGGAGCCTTATTGGGGCAGCAAGAGTGGTCTTCCTCGAGAAAAACTAATTTGAGACCCAACTCTCTATACCCTGACCTCGTCAGGGACATGAACCGAGAAACAATCAAAGAGCATATTGCTCGGATTCCATTGATCCAGATTTTTGTGAGAACGAAATGAAAGAGCATATATAGAACCACTTACACAGATATAATGCAGGATACACAGTGATACAGTAAACTCAAATTCTATTAATAGAATAAATTAAAACAAACTGTAAAATAAAACAGATAGAATGGTGGTAGCTATATCTCTAAGAAGAGATGTGGCGTCTATGCTCATTCATCACAAGATGATTACAAAAGGAGTTTGAAGGGCCTCTTTATTATAAGCAAGAGAGAGAAAACACTAACATCCAAAATATTAACCCTAGTAGATGATCTGTAAAAAGGTTTGCAGGTCCTGAGGTGGTTAGTTGAGGTGTCAAATTCTCATAAGGCCTATCATTTTTAGATGATCTCTATTTAGGGAATTCAGTAGCTTGTTGGAAAGTCTAGACAAGAAGTACACATGTTGCTAGTCTAGTTGTGCCTTTAATTATAAATGGACTTTTGAGTATCGAAAATATGTCATTTAGGGCCTTAAAATGACCCCAAAAGTTTTGGACATGAAAATCCATAAAAATTACTGCATTGGAAAAAATGACTTGAGCTATTGGAATAGGTGGGTGGTCACCGATATCAATTTGGGGCAGTCCTCTGACCCAAAAAACTGCCAAAATAGAAAAGTTGTTTTGATGTAGTGGAATAGGTGGGTGGTCACTGATATCCATTTGGATCAAACACCTTGCCATTAAGTGTTTTTTTACCCGTTCACCTTAGTGTTAATAAGTTGTTATATATATACTTGGTACACATACTTCACAACTGTAAAGGGGAATTGGGGTTACACGCAATTGAAATAGGAAGTGTAGTGTTTTCCATTCTTAAACCTCTATTGTTTTGCATCTATTTAATAGAAGAAATAATACTTTCTTCCTTTTGTTCAATGTTTTCTAGTGTCACGTGTCCTACCTTACCTTTTCATCGAAATCTAGTTTCAAATGTTAATAGTTTTAGTTGATTATAGTGGATCACCTCCAACATTGATTTGTGATTTTTTTCCCTCTAGTTTTACCAAAAAGTCTACAGCCTAAATTTTTTCCCATATTCATATTCATCCCAACCTTCACACAAAAAATTCTAAAATTTTAAAGTAATTATAGATTATGTAATTACCTGTCAAATGACCATATCTTTTAAATAATCTCCACTATATTAATCTTTCTTCCACCTGTAATATTTAAGAACTAGGTTTCGCTTAGAGTCCTTGATACCCAAAACTATGCGCAAGGTATGAAAGTTGTTGGTGTAATTGAGCACCACTTGGTCCCTCTCTTGACGTAGAATGGTCTATTTTGTGTACTGATCATTATAGTTTCCCATAGGGTAATATTTTTCCTTAACGACATATATAAAAGAGAATCAAGTGGGATTGACCTCAAACATTTCAGAATCCTCTATTGAGTTTTGTTCACAATAAGTTTCTCACCAATTTTGGACATGGGGACAACCTTAAGGAGTGCAAAGGTGATCTTTTCCCTGTCAAAAAAGTTGTGGACATATAAATACCCTTCTAGCATATTCATCCATTTATTTAGGGAACCAACATTGATTTGGCCTTCAAACAAAGGAATATTAAAGTTAACTTGTACCTTGAAGGGTGTGGCTCCTCCGAAGTGATTGCTTGACGATCCCTTCATTGTAGCTAGCATCCATTGAAGGGTATGGGAAAAATTTTCTATCATCTAGTTCCTATATCGCACGATGGATTCTTCGAGAAACAACTTGATAGGATCTCCTGCTCCGTCGTCTCTCTTTTATTTTTCTAGGGGAGGTCACTTTGGGTGGTGAGAGTGGTATTCCTAAAGAGAAACTAGTTTGATACCCAACTCTATATACCCTGACCTCATCGAGGACACACAACGAGAATCAATCAAAGAGAATAGTCCTCTGATATCACTAATTCGGATTTATGTGAGACTGAAATGAAAGAGCATATATAGAACCCACTTGCACAAATATAATGCATGAAACACATTGATATAGTAAACTCAATTTCTGTTAACTAAATAAAATAGAACAAAATGTAAAATACAGCAACTAGAATGGTGGTAGCTATATCTTTGAGAAGAGATATGGCGGCTATGCTCCTTCATCACAAATTGATTACAAAAGGAGGCCGAAGGGCCTTTTTATTATAAGCATGAGGGAGAAAACCCTAACATCCAAAATATTAACCCTAGGAGATGATTTGTAAAAAGGTTTGTGGGTCCTAAGGTGGTTAGTTGAGGTGTTAAATTCTCAAGGGCATAACTTTTTCATATGATATATGTTTAGGGAGTTTGATAGTTTATTGGAAATGTATTGCTGAGAAGTACATATTTCACCCATCCAATTGTACCTCCAATTACAACTGAACTCCTTCATCACCAAAAAATATCATTTAGGGCCTTAAAATGGTCCTAGATGTTTAGGACATGAAAATCCATAAAAAATGTCGAACTGGAAAAAATGTATTGAGATAGTGGAATAGGGCACCAGTATCCATCTAGGGAAATCCTCCAACCCAAAAAACTACGAAACTGGGAAAGTTGTTTTTTTCAAGTAGAATAGGTGGGTGGCCATCGATACCCATTTGGATAAATCCCCCCCCTTAATAAGAAATGGTCTCAATTGTGTTGAATCCCTTATCATATGGTGAATTATGTGTTGAGTTGAGCTCCTGGTGTGGCATTTGTTGAAGTGAAAATGCTTTCTTTCTTCGATAGCTTGATAGGGTTGTAATTGTTGTTGATGGATTCACTTTACCAGTTCAACAATTTTGGTTGCCTTATTATCCCTGGTCTGAACTGATGTGGATGAATTCTTTCTGGAGGATTTGCTTGAATGCATGGCCTTGCACTATAGATGTACACTGATAGGCGAGGCAAAAATGCCTCAGTGTCCTTCTTGTTTTTATTGAGTAGAGAGACACTGCGCAGAGGTTGTGGAGGTATTTGTGATTTGATGTCCACCTTTGGAGGTAATTGTGAAGAGGGAAAATTTACTAGTGTGGGAGATTAGCTTTCTCCACTGCTTGGTTTATGTGAAAGATACTACGATAGGTGCAATTGTCTCTTGTATCCGATAGCGTTGTCCTCCAAAAGTGACAATGACACTATGAGGTTGTGACTCATACACAACATTATGCTTCCACATATATGGATGTCTTAAAATAACATCACATACTTCAAGTGGGGCCACATCACACAGTACCTCATTTTGAAAGGCTTGATGTTGTATGGTAGACGAAATTGATGATTGACATGGATATCTCATCCTTGGATTAGCCAACCGATGGTGCATGGTTGCGGGTGTGGTGTTGTCAGTAGCTCTAATCTATTGATGACTTCTGCTGAGATTAGGTTCTTTTGGTTGTTTCTAT
Organism: Pseudotsuga menziesii; assembly: GCA_001517045.1. NCBI lineage: Eukaryota > Viridiplantae > Streptophyta > Pinopsida > Pinales > Pinaceae > Pseudotsuga > Pseudotsuga menziesii. Next base: position 287,020 of record LPNX010596791.1, read on the forward strand.
CAACAACAAAATGTAGGGGGATTCCCTTCACCCACATAAATGAGTGGAAGAGGCACTTATCTTTCTTTGACCCTTCTAGTTCCTCTGGTTGAATATGCACATGGTAGAAACAGTGGCACTGGGTTCTAAATCAATGATCTATTTCCCTTGGTTTGTGACTATGACACTGGGTTCTAAATCGGAATCAGAACCAAAATCTAATTATGAAGCTTTGATCTTGGCCATCAATTACTGCTTTGAGTGACATTCATCAATGTTGTGCCAAGGGGATTTTGTGGAACTCACACCACTTCCTAATGTCCTTATTTATCTTTCCATTACCCTTATTTGCTTATGGTTGGGAATGTTTTTCCTAGGGTTGGTTGTCCTTACCTCGTCCTTTGTTCTACGAACTAGGATTTTCCTTGTCTTGCTTCTGCGATGTATTCACAGTTCTAAATTCTCACTTACTCTTTTTCTAAAATTTCTATTGTATTTTGATAGCATACCGATAAGTGGCTCCCAATGCAAAAATTTCTAGGAATTCCATCTCTGTTCATATGTATCGATGCACGACACTGCAATATTTCAGAACTAGGTTTCGCTTTGAGTCCCTAATACCCAACAATGTGCACAAGGTATGAAATTTGTTGGTGTAATCTAGCACCACTAGGTCCCTCTCTCGACGTAGAATGGTCCATTTTGTGTATTGGTCATCATAGTTTCCCACATGGTAATATTTTTCTTTAATGACATCTATAAAAGAGGCCCAAGTGGTATCAACCTCAAACATTTCAGAATCCTCTATTGAGTTTTCATCACAATAAGTTTCTCACCAATTTTTGACATGGGGACAACCTTAGGGAGCGCAAAGGTGATATTTTCCCCGTCGAAAAAATTGTGGACATATAAATACCCTTCTAGAAGATTCATCTATTTATCTAGGGAACCAACATTGATTTGGCCTTCAAACAAAGGAATATTAAATTTAACTTGTACCTTGAAGGGTGTGGCTCCTCCGAAGTGACTACTTCACAATCCCTTCATTGTAGTTGGCATACGTTTAAGGGCCTAGGCGAAATTTTCTATCGTCTAGTTCCTATATCGCGCAAGGGATTATTCGAACAACAACTTGATAGGATCTCCTGCTCCATTGTCTCTCTTTTATTTTTCCAGGGGAGGTCGCTTTGGGTGGTGAGAGTGGTCTTCCTAAAGAGAAACTAGTTTGAGATCCAACTCTCTATATTCTGACCTCATCAAGGACACACACTGAGAATCAATCAAAGAGCATAGTCCTCTGATATCAATAATTTGGATTTATGTGAGAATGAAATGAAAGAGCATATATAGAACCACTTACACAAATATAATGCATGAAACACATTGATACAATAAAATCAAATTCTGTTAACTGAATAAAATAGAACAACATTTAAAATAAAGCAATTAGAAAGGAAGTAGCTATATCTTTGAGAAGAGATGTGGCGGCTACGCTCCTTCGTCACAAATTGATTACAAAAGGAGGCCGAAGGGCCTTTTTATTATAAGCATGAGGGAGAAAACCCTAACATCCAAAGTCTTAACCCTAGTAGATGATCCGTAAAAAGGTTTGCAGGTCCCGATGTGGTTAGTTGAGGTGTCAACTTCTTAGAGGGCATAATTTTTTCATATGATATCTGTTTAGGAAATTCAATAGCTCATTGGAAAGGTCTAGCCAAGAAGTACACATGTTTATAGTCTAATTGTGCCTTTAATTATAAATGGACTTTTGCGTCGCCAAAAAATGTCATTTAGGGCCTCAAAACGCCGAGCCCAAAAGGTTTGGACATGAAAATCCGTAAAAATTGACAAATTGGAAAAATTGTCTTGGGATGGTGGAATAGGTGGGTGGTCATCGATATCCATTTGGGGCACTTCACTGACCCAAAAAACTGTCAAACTGGAAAATTTGTTTTGAGGTAGTGGAATAGGTGGGTGGTCACTCATGGCCATTTCGATCAAACACCTTGTCATTAAGTGTTTTTGTACTCATTCACCTTGGTGTCAATAATTTTTTATATATACTTGGTCCTCATACTTCACATCTGTAAAGGGGCATTGGGGTTACAAGCAATTGAAATATGAAGTATAGTGTTTTCCATTCTTAAACCTCTATTGTTTTACATCTATTTATAGAGGAAATACTACTTTCCTCCTTTTGTTCATTGTTTTCTACTGTATGTGTGCCACCTTACCTTTTCATCAAAATCTAGTTTCAAATGTTTATATTTTTTGTTATTTATAGTGTCTCACCTTCAACATTGATTTATGATTATGTTTCCTTCTAGTTTTACCAAAAAAATACTATCTATTTTTTTCCCCATATTCATATTGATCCCAACGTTCACACAACAAAAAGTCTAAATTTTTAAGTAATTATAAGTTATGTAAATACCTTTCAAAAAAACCATATCTTTAAAATAATATCCACTATATTAATCTTTCTTCCACCTCCAAATTTATTCATTCTTCTAATTTGTTTTTATAAATACTAAGTAATAAAAAAAATCATTATAAAATGATTTATCACATTGTTTCACACTCAATGTTATTGTTTAAACTTGTTGAATAAGAAGTCATCATATCTAATTGCACCAACAAAAACGAAGTGCACTTCAACCCAGTATGGGGGAGATCGTGTCACGTTATGCTAGCCGACATAAATAAAAAAATATTAAAAAATAAAAAATAAAAAAATGAAAAATATAAATTACATATCGACTTAAATAAAATAAAATAAAAAAATAAACAAGCATAGATCCATTTTAAACCCAAATATATCAAGGAGAGGGATACAAATGGTAAAAAAATATACACCTCAAAAAATTGGATCACTCTCACTGCCGGTTTAAAATGAGTCTATACTAGTTATATTACATAGTAAGATTCATGATACATATCAATATATCAAACATAAAACATTATATCTAATTATATTGTATAGTAAGATTCATGATACATATCAATATATCAAACATAAAACATATTAGCTTATGGAATATATATCTCATACAAAATCATTATTATTAAAACACATAATCAATTTATGGAATATATATCTCATAGAAATGGACATTGATTTTATCAATTTTAACTAAGAGTTAAAATGATCAAGCTTTTTTACTTTTAACTCAATTTATTGGATATATATCTCATAGAAATGGACATTGATTTTATCAATTTTAACTAACAGTTAAAATGATTAAGCTTTTTTACTTTTAACTATTGACATGGACTCAAAATGATTAAGCTTTTTTACTTTTAACTATTGAGTCAAAATGATCAAGCTTTTTTACTTTTAACTATTGACATATTTAAGTGTGTATAATGGAAAATTTTAAGGATGAAATTTAGTTTATGGTTTAATTTTTTTTCATATATATTTTTTTCAATAGGATTGGTCCAAATTCTATAATATTAATATTTTTTATTTAAAATAGGTTAAATAGTTTAAAAATTCTTAAAAAATTAAATATTAAAAAAAAATATATTACCAAATATCTTAGGGTTGGAAATTTGATATTTCATAAAATTTATCAACATTTCTACATTTAATAAAATTATAGATCTTTAAAAATTTCTTTAATATATAAATTTATTCATAAAATAATTTTGATTATGTTTTTGTCTCAATGAAATGAGTAATGAGTGAAGTTAGTGGGCCATGCTATTAATATGGATTACACTGCGATATTTAATTTAATTGATTTGCATGTTTCGACATGTGATTAGTATGGCTTACATTGAATGTATCATATTGATATTGATGTTCATGGTATACATATTCTTGTATTGATTGCATCGTATTGATATTGATGTTCATGGTATACATATGCTTGATTCACAATCAAAGCCAAGTCTTTATTAATGAATGTTTAAATATGTTATACTTTGAATTATATCTTTAATGAATATTTAATGAATATTTAAATGTATGCTTTGAATTATATCTTATTTTATGTCTTAGATATCATAAGGAACCCTAACTATGATACACAAATATATTATCAAAAGTAAATAGAGGAACTCTAAACATAAATATATTATGCAAAGTAAATATGAAATAGAAGGCAAAATCTAAGATGAATGCTAAGAGCACCACACGTGGAATATGAGTTTACAAGTCTATGAAAAAACAAAATATCAATTTAATTCTTCAATTGTCACGTGCATATGTAATCACTTTTGCCATGTGTAAAATGAAAATTCATGTAATTTTGAAATGTCTCAAACAAATCAAAATTATACATTATGTAATTTTGAGGGAAAATGATCGTTCTTCCATTCTCCTAGGTAAGTAAGTCAAATGGTATCCTACCACTTTTACGACATGCATCATGAACCATGGGGTTAAGAGCTTGTGTGGATGTGTAAGGAGATATAGGTTTTTAGTGGTTACATGGGATAAAAAGTGGTTGGTAGAAGGAAGACAGTATGTAGTTGAGTGCATTACAGGGGCTAGGAAAGAGACTTTTCATAGTTGTACTGCATTTCAAGTTTATCATGAGGAAATCAAAGTTTGGAATCTTCTTGTATGTTTCCTAATCATGGCCAGAGTATATTTTATGAGAGAGAGTAAACACTAAAAAGGAATGTTTGGGTTGTGTTGGTTAAGTGTTAAGAGGAAGCTATGTTTAAGATATACTTAAAGTATATGGAGAAGTTTACAATGATAATATAAGGCCATTGGCCTAAATTAGCTAAGTTATGGAGCATAATTATGATTTGGGCCAAACTTGGTGGATTTATAACTTATCTTAGGGTGGCATCAAGAATGATTGTGTATATGATTGGATGTAGAGCATAACATTTAAATTAAAGAAAATTATTCATATTTTTTGTATACATTAAATTTGATTTTTTAAATATAAATTATATATGTTAAATGGTATATAAACTTTCATAAAAAGATGTAAGTAAAAATGATTCATTATGATGTCCATGGTTCATTGATTTAATCACATATGTAATTGTTGTAGAAACTACTTGTTGTTATGTATAATGTGTAAAATATGAATGGAATAGCCATACTTGTGTTCTCTAAATTTAACTATACATTTAGTTGAATTAAGAATCCCTTGGAGCTCATGGGAATTTTCCGTTGGGTCATAGGAAACCATTAATCCAAGGGGATTTTTGAGATTTTGTACCACATTGTCAAATTAAAGGCATATGGGCACATGCCACATGGTCGTGCCATTACAATGAGGCATGCACTATGGCTTTTTAGTGGTTCAAACTCTACTATTGGGTTCCCTCGTGGTAATTCCTAGTGTACATAACTGACACTCTTTTTAGGTGAGTAGCACACATTACTAACTATAAATTGTATTTATTTTTTAATAACAATTGGTGCAAGAATTTGCATCTAATCTTTATGTAATGATGCTTTGACAAAATAATACCATCTCAAGGTAAAATATACTTGGATGGCACACAAAGAGGTGGTAGTAGAAGAGGAGGACAATCTTATCGCATTCCTAGAATGAATCACAACTCAACTATGTCATCTAGATCATATGATCCGATGTTTGACTAGGGATGAGAAAGAGAAAATATGATCTTTATTGATAGGATCATTGATTTGAGATGACCTAAATCATGTGATTGTAACTTCCTCAAAGTGTTTATTCAACTCAATCAGATTCAAGAAAAGGATGATGAAGAATTTATGAAATTGGTTGTGATGTCCCTAGATCTATTATTAACACCACATGTGGCCTAAACCTTACTATCTCTAATGAATCCTAACAAAATTGGTAATGGCAGTGAGTAGAATGTGATTCTCTCTCAAACAAAGGATACGACTAACAACCTTGTTGTTAAGTGCCCTAGTTCTCTCACTTTCAGTGAAGACTGCGAGATCCATGTCCAAGTGGAACATGGATTGAAGGAAGATGTCACATAAGTCAACCGAATTACATCCCATAAGGTAGATATGTCTATGCAATATTATAACATTGTGGTTTCCAACAAGGTAGTTACTTCTAAGGGCATCGATCACAATTCACCCACTAACCCACACAAATCTAAGTCGATAGTTGAGTTGGATCCTCATAATTCGCTTGGAATCCAAAATCCTTTATCTATGAAGGATGTGCTTATTGATTTCAATTTATTCTTGAATAGAAACAAGAAAAATGATAAATAAAGGAAGAACCTAGAACAATGGTGGGTTATACTATTCTTCCTATGCACCGTGCTTGACTACAATGGCTTAAAAGAATGGTGTATTGTGAACTAGGAGACTAAACATATATTAATGAATTCATATTGAGGCATTAGATATTTTTATTTGTGTTTGTTATTCAAATCAGATGTTTCTTATTGCTATGCTATACAAAATTTGAAACTAGAACATTATAGGTTCATTACCTTATGTACAATATAGGAGAGTGGATTTTAACCTGAATGAAAAATTCAAGCAAACGATCCTGAATGTATCAAATTCCTTGGACTTACACTAGAGTTGAAACCTTTTGTTGATATGTTTGTATAATGGTAACCTCTTAATCCTACATGGTAGAATAAATTCCTTTAGGGATATCCCATTAGCTTTTCATGTCAAAGTTGATTTGAAAAGAAATATACCTCAACACATTTTAGCATTCAGTACTAAATGAGTTCATAAGTGCATTTATTGAATATCCCTAATATGTATTTCCATATTAAGAACAACATCATCTCATGTGTGATTTCCCTAATAAATGCCATAAACCTAATAAAGAATTGGATAAACATTCAAATTTGAAGGTAGAGTATATACCTTTGGAGTCATGTTAGAAATACCATGAACAATGGCATCAACCTAAAGATGATTATCATTTTTCAATGTTCAATGTATTTGAGAATTCAGTACATGGAGGCCCTTTGTTTCAAATTCCTAACCATCACACATAATAATAAATATCCATGGATGTTGAAGAAAGATGGAAGGTCAAGAATAGAAAGAGGAAGGAAGCTAGTTCTCCCTCTTGGTCAGATAGATCTAGTATGGAGGAGAGCCTTAGTGAACTTCCTAAAACATATGAAGACACCACCAAGAGGCCTTCTGGTCAACAAAACTTGGCATTGGGTAACTTTGTGTCTAACATTGAGTTTTGTATTTAATTGAGGAGGAGGGTTCATTTGAATGAAATTATCCTTATTCTTGTGGATGTAAAAAGGATGACTATCCCTAGTAGAAATAATTTTATGAGAGGTGTTTTGTAATATATCGAATTGGATGTGGGTTTCTTCATGTTGTAAAGTTAGTTGTGTTATGGAGAAAATATTCATATGGCTTGGGGTAGACCACAACAGACGGAGTGACACTAGGAATCAACTCTAATCTCAAATATACCATATTAATGCAAAGTGCTAACAACAAAGAATAGGGCCCATACCTCAATCAAATGTTTAGAGAAGACCACCATTGAGATTTCGATCCAATGCTTGCAACCTAATACTTGTTCTCAACAACAAATGTATCCAAGCATATAATGTAAAATGATAGCATATAATCTAGCATCCATTTAACATGTATAAAGAAAATACACCCACGGAAATAAATATAAACATTTGCACATGAATTTGGATGAGAAAAGAGTATTTTTGTTAATTCAAAAACAAAAGTACAAAGTGATAACCTATGTTAGCAACTCATCGAAATGGAGAAACCAATTTTCTCCACTTGGGCCTCTGTAGAGGGGGCCACTTGACCTCCTAAATGTCATCATATTTGTATAAGTATATAGTTAAAGAGATATTAACAAATGAGTAGTTGGAGTGGGTACAACTGCTCCAACCTCTCTCATAATGTATAAATAGTTACCAAAGATAATACAACATTGGATTGGACGTCCCTTCCCAAAGTACTTGTCTTTGATGGCTATGTATTTGCTTTACTGTATGCTTGAATGTGATGTGAAATCTGTAATGTCCTCTTCTAGTTAGGCCTTAAGGCCCAAAACCACTAACCTATGTGATTCCTGTGGGTTCGAGCGGTTACTGACAGCTAGGGAATCAACTAAGGATTGATGCCAACCATAGAAGATCTAGGGCATCATCAAGTGGTCAAGAAGGGCCACCGGGGCCAAAGGCCACCCTCGTGCATGCCATCCCAAGCATTATTTTAATGATGCATGCACTATTTAAAGTCTCCCTCCGCATGCATGCAAGTCAACGACAAATTAGAAGATAAAGTGACCTAATTAGGTCAAAGATTAGGGTTTTGCGCAGTTGAAATTTATAAATAGAGGAGAAAGCAAGAGGAGAACTCACTTGTGATTATTAGTATTTTGGGAGCTCTTGGATAGCAGCACAATGTGCAGCACAACAGTTGGGGTTGGAGACGGAGTCTTCAGCTAACAGGATTTCGGCAGTGAAACATCTATCCTAGTCTTATTCCGGGTAAGCCATACTGGTTCACCACTTGTTCTTCATTCATTCATCAGTTATATAGCACAGGGTATAGATTGTTTCAGGGGCACGTGTGCAGCCGTAAGGGGGGGGTTTTCAGCTAGAATCCCTAATCAGCTGTGGGGCCTCCAGATCTCAGTTTCCTTCCGAAACTCAGGCACCAGTGTCATCATCAGCTTCATACTTTGGTACTCCGTGATTATCAGCTCCATCTGAGCTCATCCGAAGCAATTATCAGCAGTTCCAGAATCACAAGGGCGTAAGTAGCTGCCTCACTGAACCAAGACGCTATCCTGCTTAGAGGTATCAGAACTTCTGCATGCACCAGCCATTCCCTCCGGCACATAAAGGCTATCATCCCTGCAAATCGGCAGATCCATCGGACACCTCCTTCCTTGAGGGCGTCACCTTTTTCTGATTGGGCGTCTTGCTGCTGGGGAATTCACCGGAGGCAGAAGGGATCAGTTCATCTCCGATCCAGTTCTCAGTACTTGCAGACTTTATCCCAAGCAGTCCAGCCAGTTATCAGTGGTAAGTGTTCATTCTATCTCGCAAACCCTAACCCTAATTTTTCCTATAAAATAGGGATTTTTGCATGGCAGTTTGCATGCCCAGTTGTATCAGCATAATTGTTTAGAAATAGAAAATATCGGGATTTGGGATATTACAGTGGTATATATAAACAATCTCGCCCTTGGACCTTGGGCAAGCCTGTAATGAAGTCCATGGAGATGATCTCCCACTTCTGTTCTGGAATCGGTAGTGGCTGGAGTAACCCTGCTGGATGGGTGTTCTCAATCTTGTTCTGTTGACAGACTGACCAAGTTTGCACATTTCTTCTCGATACCATCAGACTACTCGGCAGCTCAAGTAGCGAAGTTATTTTTCAGGGAGGTTTTTAGGTTACACGGGTTGCCTAAGACCATTGTCAGTGATCGGGATAGCAGGTTCACGGGTGCCTTCTGGCAGGAGCTGTTCAGATTGGTGGGGACCGAATTGGCTACTAGTACGAGTTATCACCCCCAGAGTGACGGGCAAACAGAAATAGTCAACAAGTGGATCGAGGGATATCTGAGGAACTATGTAGCATGGCAGCAACGAACCTGGATCAAGTGGCTACACTTAGGGGAGTATTGCTATAATACTACTTATCATATGTCTATTAGGATGACTCCTTTTAAGGCACTATATGGTTACGAGGCATTGGACTATGCAGATTTGGCATTTGGAGACAGTAGGGATCCTAAGGCTAAGGATTGGATACAGGACAGTCAGGACATCCTGAAAATACTAAAGGAGAATTTGGAGACAGCATAGAATCAACAAAAGATGTATGTCGACAAACACAGGATTGAGCAGAGCTTCGAGGTAGGGGATTTAGTATACTTAAGGCTCCAGCCTTACAGACAGTCCTCACTTAAGAATAAAGGAGCAGAGAAGTTAAAACCCCGCTTCTATGGACCTTACAAGATAATCCGGAAAGTGGGAGAGGTAGCTTATGAACTAGAACTTCCTCAGGAAAGCAAAATTCACAATGTGTTTCATGTATCTAGCCTGAAGAAAACCCTTGGTCAACACATTGCTCCATCCATAGAATTGCCTCCTTTAGATGATGAAGGACTACTGATACTGATTCTCGAACGGATCATTCAGACTAGAGAGAGGAAGCTCAGGAACAGGGTAATCAGGGAATTCTTAGTTCAATGGAAGGAATTACCGCCAGAAGATGCCACCTGGGAAGGTGAACAGGTATTGCAGCATCCCAATTTGAAGTTGCTCGAGGACAAGCAATTTCGAGCGGGGAGGACTGTAATGTCCTCTTCCAGTTAGGCCTTAAGGCCCAAAACCGCTAACCTATGTGATTCCTGTGGGTTCGAGCGGTTACTGACAGCTAGGGAATCAACTAAGGATTGATGCCAACCATATAAGATCTAGGGCATCATCAAGTGGTCAAGAAGGGCCACCGGGGCCAAAGGCCACCCTCGTGCATGCCATACCAAGCATTATTTTAATGATGCATGCACTATTTAAAGTCTCCCTCTGCATGCATGCAAGTCAACGACAAATTAGAAGATAAAGTGACATGCATGCAAGTCAACGGCAAATTAGAAGATAAAGTGACATGCATGCAAGTCAACGGCAAATTAGAAGATAAAGTGACCTAATTAGGTCAAAGATTAGGGTTTTGCACAGTTGAACTTTATAAATAGAGGAGAAAGCAAAAGGAGACCTCACTTATGATTATTAGTATTTTGGGAGCTCTTAGATAGCAGCACAGCGTGCAGCACAGCAGTTGGGGTTGGAGACGGAGTCTTCAGCTAACAGGATTTCGGCAGTGAAACATCTGTCCTAGTCTTATTCCGGGTAAGCCATACTGGTTCACCACTTGTTCTTCATTCATTCATCAATTATATAGCACAGGGTATAGATCATTGCAGGGGCACGTGTGCAGCCGTAAGGGGGGGGGTTTCAGCTAGAAGCCCTAATCAGCTGTGGGGCCTCCAAATCTCAGTTTCTTTCCGAAACTCAGGCACCGGTGTCATCATCAGCTTCATACTTCGGTACTCCATGATTATCAGCTCCATCTGAGCTCATCCAAAGCAGTTATCAGCAGTTCCGGAATCACAAGGGCGTAATCAGCTGCCTCACTGAACCAAGACGCTATCCTGCTTAGAGGTATCAGAACTTCTGCATGCACCAGCCATTCCCTTCGGCACAGAAAGGCTATCAACCCTACAAATCGGCAGATCCATCGGACACCTCCTTCCTTGAGGGCGTCACCTTTTTCTGATTGGGCATCTTGCTGTTGGGGAATTCACCGGAGGCAGAAGGGATCAGTTCATCTCCGATCCAGTTCTCAGTACTTGCAGACTTTATCCCAAGCAGTCCAGCCAGTTATCGGTGGTAAGTGTTCATTCTATCTCGCAAACCCTAACCCTAATTTTTCCTATAAAATAAGGATTTTTGCATGGCAGTTTGCATGCCCAATTGTATCAGCATAATTGTTTAGAAATAGAAAATATCGGGATTTGGGATATTACAAAATCCTAGATTTCAACATCTGGCATCGTTGCCTCTTTCATGTGGTCTGGGTGACAGCAGCAGTGCATGGAAGCTGGATCGAACCTGTAAAAGATTGTGAGGAGAAAGAACCCCTACAAGAATAGAAATGCAAACTTTGCTCGATTATTGATGCGCTATTGAGGACCAACCAAAATCCTGCAAGCAAAAGAACCCTGCAATAAATGCTCAGAAATGATGATGCTGCGTGATATTGCTGTAAAGAAATAATCATCTAGTTGACGACGTGACTGGCGAAATGTGGATGGGAAGAATGCTGAACAGATGAGAGAAATCTTCAAAGTTTGGATGGGTTGATTGCTCAACGCACTCGTTTCTTTTCAACCATTTTTGAATGCTGAAATATGGAGAGAAATACATTTGTCGGTATAAAGGGAATGAAGTTACCCACAATATGAAGTCGACTAGCCTGACAATTATCTGCATAAGTTAACATTGAATTTATAAATAACTGATAAGTGGTGATATGTGTTGAAGGCTATATAGAGCCCACATATTTACACAACGTAGATGGATATAATTAATTACATGCTACAATAGAGGTTGATACTTTTCAGAGCTGTCAAAGGAATCAACATTATATACTTATGTATGTTCTTGTCAGTCAATTTATCGGGTAGTCTCATTGGCGTAAAAGACTTGGCGTTATTTTTCTGTAGGTAAAAGACTGATAGAATTTGACAAAGAAGTTATTGGTTCATGATTACTTTTCCATAAGCCCTTTTGATGATTATACTTCACGTTGTCTATGCTCTCAATGCTGATTACTAGTCTTGGTCTGCAATCAATGCTGAGCTTTGAGTATGTTAAATGAAAAAAAATCCTAGCTTATATATGTGAGCTTTGTGATAAAAATGGTCATATTGATGACTTGTTAAAGCATCCTAAAGAAGGTAACAATACGTCAAATGGACTGAACACCACTAAGGATGACCATGCAGCTGCGATAGAAGATGATTCCACCAGAACAATCGATGAATTAGAACAGAAAGTTGCGCAATATAGGCTTTTCACCAAAATGCATCGAATCTGAAGGGAAGCTTGGCATCATTCACAAGGAAATTGAAGCATCTAGCTGAACTCGTATTTGTTGATGCCCCTCATGAGTTTCCTTTTATTTACCAATCCATCAGTAACAGAGTGCAAGATGGAAAAGATGATACAATACGTGAATGCTGCACTAATTCTGTCAACCAAAGTCGTCGACCAGTCGACTGATGAAGACATGTAAGTCACTATGTTGTGAAGAAGAGCCCTGGAGATGGTTGCAGACAACACCAACATTATTTCAAAGAAAAAATAATTCAATGCTTTGGTCTAATATCACCGAATAATGGAGACTGAAGGAAATCGAAGATATCCAACTGACGAGTGCTTTCAGACCGAAGACATTGACTATCTCGCTACCGACAAGAGAGCCCAACGAAAATGCTTTTCTAGATGCTCATATGGTATATTATTGACCACTTATGACTGCTATCGACCATATATTGATTAAAAGCACTATCTTATGAGTTGAAAGATGGAGTTTGACAAGCCTCCGGCTCCCGTATTGAGTTAATAATGTGTCCACTTTTTGGCCGACTATATTTTTCTTTGTTTTTTTTTTTGTTAATGTTAAAGTATGGTCGAATTTCTTCTTTGGTCGATGTATTCCATCACGGTGGTAGATCCTTATTTTGGTAGACTCGACATGAATATTAAGTCTCGATAATAGTAGTTCTGATCTTAATACAATCGATGGTATTATCGAGTATAGTGCATATTTCTCACCATTGTATTGGCTTATCTTTAAAAGTGGTCGACATTTTAAGCAAGTCAATTCTCATGGTCAGTTTAGTATGGTCAACAGAGTTAAAATGGTCGGTTGTAAATAGTCGAGTCGATGCTATATGGTCGGAATTAAGTCACTATGTTGACGTGACTCTTTGTTAAAATTTTGAAGTCGAGGGGGTTAAACATGAGTCTCTTTTGAGGCAGGCGATCCCCTCCATTGTATGTAAATCAAGTTGGTCTCTTGCCAATTATTGTAGAGTCGAGTCATGTTAAGTTAGTCGAACTACAGGTAGTCGATCATGACCAAGACCATGTACATGAGCAGGAAACATACAAGCTTGTAGGAAATTTAAACTCTCACAACAGAAGAAGACGACGATGATGGAATTCAAGCAAATATCACTCACCTACATAGTAAAGCGATCCAATGAGACATGATGACAATGTGCTTAAACCCCTCAGTATTTAAATGTTGAAACCGTTCTTGGGTTGTGACCTTGAAAAGATAGAAGATAGAAAAATGGCATAGAAAATCGAAGAGCCAAAAGGCCCCGCATGCCTGAACTGATGGAGATGTCATCCAGATGAGCCAGGGTGAGGCTTTAAATCAAAAGACCTCATTGCGGAAGAAGATGGTTGACCATCATTGTGAGAGGATGAGACTTCGATGGAATACTGCCAGATTGAAGATGGAGGCTGAAGAGTAACTAGTCACAGTAGAGCCTTGTACATGTGTGTTTTCCTATCTAGGCAGCAGTTGTTGCGATTGAGTTACCTATGCAGATCGGTATGCATGGGTGATGCAGAATGATGACTACTTTAGTAGTAGCAGAGACCTTGGATGTTGATGCATATTTCTTTGTTCTCTTCGGGACAAAGAAATGTTTTGTTTGTGGGGGAGATGTAGAGGGGGCCACTTGACCTCCTAAATGTCATCATATTTGTATAAGTATATAGTTAAATAGATATTAACAAATGAGTAGTTGGAGCAGGTACAAATTCTCCAACCTATCTCATAATGTATAAATAGTTACCAAAGATAATACAACATTGGATTGGACGTTCCTTCCCAAAGTACTTGTCTTTGATGGCTGTGTATGTTCTTTATTGTATGCTTGAATGTGATGTGAAAGCCTAGCTTTCAACAACCTCCACCACCTCAATCCTCCATGCAAAGGCAAGCTCACAAAGGAAATGGATGATCCAGGAGGATATTGGTGGCCACCCACCTATTCCACTTGGATCCCCACAATTGTTTCTTTCAATTTTCCAGTTTCCTTAATTGGAGCACAATTTACTATTTTTGGCAGTTTTCGGGTCCTAAACTTTCGTAGCCGTTTTGAGGCCCTAAACGATGTTTTTTTGGCATCAAATGGTTGGGGAAATATGAGTCCATTTTCAAACTTGATATTTCACATTTAGGGATGTAGTCCTTAAACATATCTTTCTAACGATGTATCATGCACGTCAAACAAAGGTAGTATGCTAAAGTTATGACCTCGAGAAATTGATGTACCAAGTTACCCAATGGGGCCCACATTCTGACGTTTCACCTCCTAGGGTTAGGTTTTTGGATGTGTAGGGTTTCCATTGTTTCTCAATAATATATAGGCCTTTGAGCCTCATTGTAACATAGAGTTCAGAGGCATGTAACCACCACATCTCTTCTCAGAGATAAGCTACCAGCACTCTAGCTAGTTTATTTCCATTCTGTATGTAAACAAGTTTCAATTATTGATTAATGAAATGAAGTGTTATTTCCGTTGCATATTTGTTTCTATGGTTATTTGTGTATTATGTTGCGTTCCTACATAAATCCGGATCAGTGGTATCAAAGCAATCTGCTCTTTCTCGATCCTTCTTTGCATGTCCCCAATGAGGGCGGGGTATAAAGAGTTAGGGCTCAATCTGGTTGAACCTTTGCAAGATCAGCCTCACAAATATCGATGGAAACCCATGGGGGATGAAAAGAAAGATGAGGGCGTAGAAGATATTATCAAAATGTTGCTCGAGGAGGCCTTTGAAAAACAAAGGAACGCGATGATGGATAACTTCGCCCAGATCCTTCAATGACTTCCCACTGGCGGCGCATCTGCATTTAGCAGCCACTCTGGAGGCGCAACCCCTTTTAAGGTACAAGTAAAATTTGACATTCTCATATTTGATGGCCAAATAGACGTAGACACCATATATAGATGGTTGAATCTATTAGAAGGATATTTCTTGGTTCATGACTTTTCCGACCGAGAAAAGATTACTTTTTTCTCTATTCAAAGCCGCCCCCATGTCAAGGACTGGTGGGAAACCTACTGTGAGAGAAAGGATGAGGAGGAACCCTCTCTATTCTCGACCGTACCCACTTGGAATTCTTTCCAAAATTCCATAAAGGGACAATATTATCCGGTGGGGAGCTATGAGGACAAGTACATACAATGGACTATGCTGCAGCAGCAAAGAGATCAAGATGTGCATGAGCTGACGAATCTATTCCATACCCTATGCACCAAGTTGGGTATCAAAGATTCAGAGAAAAATTTGGTGCTAAAGTACCATAGTTGTCTGCACAGATACATTTAGGAGGAAATGGAGTTCCTCGACATCTCTTCGCTTGGCATGACATATCAGTATGCTGCCAAAATTGAGCAAAAATTCAAACAAAAAAAGCGAGACTTTGGATTTACGAATCAGAAGCAAGGGAAAGGTGCCCCCAAACCGTAGAACCAAGGACACAACCAAGGCATGGAGACTCAAGAAAAGTTGCCAAATCCGCAAGCAAAGAGCAACACTACAAAGCCGAAGAAGGAAGTGGGAAAATGGTGCGAGTTCCATAAGAGCCCCACTCACAACACAAGTGAGTGTTGGGCCAAGCAGTCACTGGTGGCTGAGATAAAGGCTTCTGAATCAGATGCATACTCTGACACTGAATTAGAACCCAAGAAGGGGAATGACAAAGGTAAGAAGATTATCGATGCAGAGCCTAACGCCACCATTGCCACCATGAAGATCCAAAAGGAAGAACCAGAAGATTCAGAGGAGGAGGAGCGTCTTTTCCACTCCCAGATGTGGGTAAAGGGTCCCCCGCTATAGTTCATTGTTGACAGTGGGAGCCAAAAGAACCTAATTTCAGAAAAGGTCGTGAAGCAGTTGGGTTTGCTGACCACAACACACTTGCAGCCGTACACCATCAGGTGGCTTCACCAAGGATGATATCTTCGCGTCATCCAGCAGTGTCTCCTTCCCTATAGCATCAATCCCTTCACTGATGAGGTATTATGTGATATGGCTCCTCTTAATGTTTGTGATGTATTATTAGGTCAACCATACTTATGGAAGCAACATGCTGTGTATGAGTCCCGGCCTTGCGTTGTTATTATTACGTTGGGAAATAATTTGTACAGGATACCAGAGGTACCACCTCCTGTCGCTATCTCTTTGGTTACTGCAAAACAATGCAATTTCCAAAATTGGGAAGTTTTTTTTCTTGATGATCCAACCTCAAGGCAAGAAGAAGATCATGGCCACGACCTCCAGACAGGGCCCCTCCGCATGACAACAACAAATGAATAAGGTCATGTAGGAGTACCGGGATATATTCACCTCACCCACTGGGGTGCCTCTCCACTGTCAGGTTAAGAACCCCATCGATTTGACCCCAGGTGCGTTGCTTCCCAATGGACCGATCTATCAACGCTCTGTGCTAGTGAATGATGAAATCAAGAGGCAAATTCAGGAGCTGCTACAAAAGGGTCACATCTGGCCAAGTTCATCACCTTGTGGGAGCCCGATCGTGTTGGTACAGAAGAAGGATGGGACTTGGAGACTCTGTATTGACTATCGGGTGTTGAACAAGATCACTGTCCAGAATAGGTACCCAATCCCATGGATTGCTGAGCTCCTGGACTAGCTTAAAGGGGAAAAATATTTTAGCAAGATTAACTTAAAGTCCAGGTATCACCAGGTACCGATCGAACCGATTGATGTGTGGAAGACTACCTTCAAAGCCAAGGAGGGCCTTTTTGAATGGTTGGTCATGCCTTTCGGGCTGACGAATGCTCTTGCAACCTTCATGAGACTGATGGACGACATCTTGCAGCCATTCACCAACTCATTTGTAGTAGTGTACTTGGATGACATCCTGATATTCATCCAGACTTTGGAAGAGCACCTCCACCACATCCGATAGGTCCTCCAAACACTGCGACAGCACAAGTTGTGTGCCAATTTGGACAAGTGCACTTTTGGCATGACCCAGGTTCATTATATGGGATACATTATTGATGAGTGTGGGGTACATGTGGATCCAACCAAGATCCAAGTCATTCGGGATTCGATAGCCCAAACTACTCTAAAAGAGCTTCACAACTTTATGGGCCTTGCTAATTTCTACCGCAGGTTTGTGTTGGGATTCTCTCATATCACTTAGCCCTTGAGTCAAGTCACCAAGGGAGGAGCGAAAGAAAAGTTCTTTTGGTCGGAAACTCAAAGGAAGGCATTTGCAGAATTGAAACATCACCTCTGCTATGCCCTAGTGCTCACATTACCAGACTTGCAACAACCATTTGAGATCGAGAAAGATGCCTCTGACTATGCTATTGGGGCAGTCCTTACTCAACAATGGAATCCAGTTGCATATCATAGTGAGACACTATCCGACATAGTCCGTAAATATCCGACTTATGACAAAGAGATGTATTCCATTGTGCAGGCTTGCCGAAAATGGAAGCATTACATTTTGGGGAAGGAAATGATCATCCACACAGACCACCGACCCCTGTAGTTCATACAGACACAAGGAAAGTTACAGAATGATTGCCATTGGAAGTGGTCCACATATCTACCATAGCTTAATTTGAACATCAAGTACAAGAAGGGAAGCACCAATAATGTTGCAGACTGCCTCAACCGACCACCGATCATGGTGATAACCACCGTGCTCAACTCTTATGGGAACGAGACTTCTGATTGGCCACTTCTCTACAAGAGTGATCCAGAATTCAGCCACACATACCAAACACTCTTGGAGGGAAACCAAGTTCCAAAATTTCACGTCCAGGATTTACTAATATGTCACATGGGACACCTTTGTGTTCCTTTAAGCGAGAATGCCAAGATGATTTGGGAAGTGCACTACAGTCGGGTCGCTGGGTATTTCGGAGTTGAGAAAATAGTGGGAATACTGCAAAATTATTTCTATTGGCCAAAACTTCGACAGGATGTCGGTAAGTACATTCGATCCTGCACTGCCTGCGCCATTGCCAAACCATCCATCAAGAAGCAAGGCCTCTATACTTTGTTGCCTACCCCTAGTCGACCTTGGGAATCCATCTCCATGGATTACATGTCGGGCCTTCCTTCTACTAAGCATGGCAACGAATGTGTGTTTGTGGTCGTTGACAAATTCTCAAAGATGGCCATAATGGCGGCATGCAAGAAGAATATCATAGTAGAAGCCACTGCTAAACTCTTCTTTGAACGAGTGTGGGTACACTTTGGGATCCCACAGTCTATAATCTTAGATCGAGACAACAGATTCCTTAGTACATTCTGGTCTAGCCTATGGTCAATGCTAGACACCAAGCTCACTAAGTCCACATCTTTCCATCCCCAGACTGATGGCTAGACAAAGGTCGTCAACAGGATGATCGTACACATTTTACGCATGTACAACTCAAAGCATCCATGCACATGGGATGAGAGCCTCCCCTATGTACAACACAGCTATAACTGGGCCCTCCACAACTCAACCAACCATAGCCCCTTTCAGGTGGTCTTGGGATTCCATCCATTATGTCCCATTGGCGTAGCCATGCCATTTACAGATACTCAGGCTGATTCAGCTCATATCCAGTCTGAAGTTTCCAAGGTAAACAACTTCATTGAGCACATTCAACACATTTGCCAATAGGTTCATGACATATTGGACAGATCCAATGCTAAGTACAAGCAGTGACATGATCAGCATTGGGTGCAACACAACTTCCAGGTGGGCGATAAAGTGTGGCTTCATTTGCAGAAGGAGCACCTCACTGGACCCCACCGCAAGCTTCGCCCGCTCTGATATGGGCCATACACCATCACCAAGGTTGTCAGGGACAATTCCTTTGAGCTCAATATTCCACCATTCCTTGGTATACACCCAGTGTTCAATGTGGACTACCTTTGGCCCTACTTTCCACCTCTACTGAACATATCAGATGTGGCAGAACAACTCACACCAACATAGTTAAGCCCCGACTGCATGGAACAAGCCACAACTGATCGGATTATGGAAATACAGATCAAGAACACCCGCCAGTAGAAGATCTAGCTATATCAAGTTGTCAAAGCAAGCCAACTCCTTCACTAGGGAAAGTGGCTCACCAGGGACCAAGTTCAGCAGAAGTTTCCTCATCTCATGGAGGAACTCAACGCAATGGGGACCAATGCTTCCTAAGGGGGGAGGAATGATCCAAGAGGATATTAGTGGCCACCCACCTATTCCACTTGGACCCCCACCATTCTTTCTTTCAGTTTTCCAGTTTCCTTATCTATAGCACAATTTCCTATATTTGGCAGTTTTCGACTCCTAAACTTCCGTAGCCATTTTGAGGCCCTAAACGACGTTTTTTAGGCATCGAATGGTTGGGAAAGTATGAGTCTATTTTTAGATTTGATATTTTCCATTTATGGATGTAGTCCTTAAACATATCTTTCTAACGATGTATCATGCACGTCAAACAGAGGTAGTATGCTAAAGTTACGACCCTGGGAAATTGATGTACCAAGTTACCCAATGGGGCCCACATTCTGGCATTTCACCTCCTAGGGTTATGTTTTTGGATGTGTAGGGTTTCCATTGTTTCCCAATAATATATACGCCTTCGAGCCTCATTGTATCATATAGTTCAGAGGCATGTATCTGCCACATCTCTTCTCACAGATAAGCTACCAACACTCTAGCTAGTTTATTTCCATTCTGTATGTAAACAAGTTTTAGTTATTGATTAATGAAATGAAGTGTTATTTCCACTGCATATTTGTTTCTATGGTTATTCGTGTATTCTGTTGTGTTCCTGCATAAATATGGATCAATGGAGAGATTGGGAGATGAACATAAATGGTTCAATCAACAAGGATAAAGGGATGCAGACTCAAGGAAATGACAATGGGGAAAAAATTTGCTATAGTTTTCTTACTCTCAAAGTTTCTCCTCCTCCAATTCTTCACAATATCTCAATATATAGCCCTCAAATGGGATATGGAGGGTTAAATCCAAGTGTTTTCTAGCATTTGGAATGTCATGGATCGTAACCATCATGACTTGGCATGGAAAAATTGAAATTATTTTACTTTTAAGCACAAAAACTGATGTACGCCGGTCCTAATAGAGTAGGATGCATACAAGCGAGATGCATAACTATTCACCCGCATGTATAAAAAAAACAAAGTTTTTAAGGGTTTAACTGAAGCATCAAGATTATACTGAGCAAGGGGGATGTAACGAGTCTACATAGGGACAAGGGTAGGCCATTAAGGCATGATGCATAAGGTGTGACAAATCATCATATAACAAGTTGGTTTTGAATTAAGTTATTGCATGAACTATAGTTAGAATAACCTTTTTAAGACCACAAATCATGGTCAAGGGGGAGGTGGTGTTGTTTTTACTATCTCTTACACTTCAAAGTTTTGTTGTACATTATCACTCTACTCCCTGGAATAGGCATGTCTGGGTAACAATGATGATTATGAACAAGTTAATTGGCCCTTGTTGAGTTTATGAACACAATACTAGCACCGATTGATGTGTGTTATGGGATCATATTGCATCTTCATAATCAAATGTTGAATAAACTATAGTAGGGAACATGGGGGGGTCACCCTAGTATTTTGGAAAATACCATGTGTGTTCATACAATGGGTATTTAATTTTCTCAATATCTATTTTGGTATAACATTAAATCATTAGGGTGGGGAAATTAGAAAGGATTTTTTTAATTATTGATATAATATTCTGTGACAAAATGTTAAATTTTCAAAAAGGGCCTATTAATAATTAAAAATAAATTTACCACTAAGGGACTAGATAAATAAGAGGATCCTTGTGGTAATTTTAAAAATAGGGGAAATTTTTATAATCACATGTACCCACGTGATTGAAATATTTTTGTCTAGTTGATTGACCCTTGTGTGTTGTGATAGAGAGGGTGGTTTGGATCCATTGCTTGTTGGTCCTAGGAAAAATTGGGAAATTTTGGGTACCAATTTTGGTGAAGTGGTTTTAGTGTGAACAGGGTTGCAACAAAGTGGATAGCTTCGAAGAAGCGGTCGAGATTTCAAGAAGTTGGGTCGTTTTGACGAAGTCCAACCATAGATTTGGTTAGGTAGTTAAGGCTTGTTGTCCACTTACATGATTAGGATTGGGTAGTTAGCGTGGGGAAAAAGGCTATGAAGAACCTATAAATATGTAATGGGATGGGATTTTTGGGGTTATCTAGTTTTTGTAATAAGAACTTACATGTTTTGTTACTCTTCGACTAGAATCTATTGTGCTATTTTGGGGTCTACCAAAGTGTAAGTTGTAGAGAGTCACAAGGATGAAGATTGATCTATATGATATGTGTACAAACATAAAGCGTTGTGTTGATGCGACTCTTAATAATGAACAATTTTGTGATTTTTTACTCATGTCTTGGGTTTCCATGTTAAAATATCCGGTGTTAAATGTGTTATGATGATGTGTGATATGGTCCTTTATTTATTGTTGCATTATATGATAATTAAAGTGGATGAATAAAATTGTGAATGAACAACAACTATGCTATCATATTCCTGAGTACATGATTTAGTTGATTCATATGATCTATGCCAAAGTGAATGACCTGTCGAAGATATAATCCTATCAGAGTTATATTTTCTATAATGTTGCAATGTTCCCCTTCCTTTATGCAGATACCTAGTTCTTGTAGTCCCCATAGGTACTTCAATGAGACTTAATCTACACTGCAAGTGTTGTCTAAAGGGATAGACCCTATTGGGCTAGTATCTTGGTTGTTTGTTGGTATATTATTGTGTGAACCTAGGTTGAGTTAGAATTGTGCCTAAACATGGTTTCTTTTCCATGACCAGAATTTGTATCGAAGGGGAATGTGGATGTGGCATCCATCAAAGCTTGAGATTGAGGCTTGGATTGATCAAAAGGAGTGGGAGTTTGCTCAGAAATAAAACAAAGAAATGCGACTAACCTGGCAAGAGTGGTTAGGTAAGTACGTTTATTCTGATTTCCATCAAATTTTCTTTTGTGAATTTCCCACTTTGCTAAATGAATGATTTTTGAGATTAACCCTTCAAAAGAGATGCTTTCAATGGGTGAGCCTAAAAGTTGGATGCTTGAGTTGATTCAATGGCTGAAAAGTGTGAATAACAAGATTTCACGTGTTGTCGATTATTGGGTGGATAGTATCTTGGAGGGATACATCACTACGTTTTTTGTCGACACGATCAAATATTACAATGTTGAAGAGAGGGATTTATTCAAGGGGCCACAAGGTAGGTATTTAAGATCCTCGAAATTATGGATTAAAATGATATTATGTGAAATAGGGGTCTTAAGGATGAACCCCTACGAGTAAAGCACTTGTACGTGGTGGGAATGGGTGTCTACTGGAGGAAGATATGGGAGAATGTGTGCAAGAGATGATAAGGGAAGACAAGAGTGAGACAGACGAAGAGTGTGGTTTCCTGAGGAGTGGGAAGAGATTTCGGTCAAACAAGAGGAGAATAACTGTGACAAGGAGAGAAAGTTGTAGTGCGTCCAAAAGGAGAGACTATGAACTAGTACCATATCTCGACGAGGATTCTTACGATGAATAGGAGGAGTACCAACTTATTTCTTAAGAAGAACTAGTAGATCTGTCTCATACCAGAGGCTTTGGCATACCCATGACCCCACGTACATCTCTAGAGATAGAGGTAATGTCTAATAGTTCATTGCAGCGTTTCCAAGCAAGTCAAAGTAGTGCTAATAGTTAAAGTAGCACTACACCAAACAATAAAATTCCAAATAGTGGTACGTTATATTCAAGTCAACCAGAACCCCAAAGGTGTAGAATGGAGGGGAATGATGTGAAGTTGCTCATTTTCCATGGAAATGGATAAAAGGATATATAACAACACTGGATCCTATGTGAAGTTGTATGGACATTCAAGCATGTCTAAGATGATACTATTAAGAGAGCCCAATTGATTATGACATTCCAGTGTCTAGCCCTCGATTGGTACATGGAGTTCTTTGTTGTGCCAGTAGGGGCTCTAAAAAAGACACTAGTTGAGATCCAGGCTAGGTTAAAAGCTGAGTTTAAAAATCCAAAGTCTGATTCATAGTGTATTACAGAGATGAAGGAGATCAAGAAGTCAGTGACTGAATTTAGCATGGGACAACAACCAAAGTTTCAATAATTTAATGGGAAAGGTAAGCTTTCGAATGTCATATGTACAACACAAAGAATGGTTTATAGATGCATTAATTATTGCACATCCAACTACCTTTGGTGCAGTAGAAGATTGTACCTCAATCAGAACCCCTAGAGTTTGCCATGAATTTAGAAGCATCTCCAGTCAAAGAAACTGGTGTCGGGATGGTTCATATCCAGTTGCAGCTCACCGATTTGTCATTGTATATTCAAGACATCAAAAAGGGAAAATAAATTAGAGAATAAGTATGGTGTACTAGGTGCAAAATAGAAGGACACCATAAGGATCAATTCCCAACATTTCAAGAATATTTAGTTGATGGAGAACCTAATCCACTGAACCATTCAAGTATTCCTAGGTGTAGAGTTTGTCAGACTAGAGGACACCATTACGAGGAATGTTATTTACTTCAAAAAATGGGTGAAGCGTGTTACTGTAGGGTCTAATTGCATCATTTTTAGTTATATGATCAGATTGTTTAAACTCACTCAATTTGCATTTACCTGCATTGTAGTTTTTGAATTTTTTTGAAGAAGAAGAGAAAAAGAATTTTTGCACTTTTTGCATTAGGTTGCATTTAGTCATTCTTTTCATTATTATTTTTTTAGAAAAATAAATAAATACATTTAAGTCTTCTAGTTTCTCATGCTATTTAAAAGTTCATTAGCTTTCATTTACAAACAAAATAAAGAAAATTTGCATTTTGTAGTTGCATTTGCTTTGAATATTTTATATACATCATTTTCTTTCTTTCTCCTGAGTCAATAACATCATACAGTCTCATTCTTCTACCTTTGACTAATACAACCCATTAAAAAGAACGATTAATTAGAATTTTAATAGTAAGTTTCGTTTTTAGGCTCATACCTAAACTAGTTCAGGCTAGTCTCTCGGTCTAGGGAGTTTTAACTGTCCAAAAGCATTTGACTTCAAATGTAGTGGCATTTCATTAGGGAAATCCTCTTCTACAAGAGATCATCTGGAAATTTCCTCTCACATACGAGTTAAGCACGAGGCCGCGTGAGAACTTGGTTGAGTAGATAACCCTCCACTTCCCTGTTCTATCGTACATAAGGATTTTTATGCTTTTGGGGATATTGTCAATACCACCTCTTGGGCCCTATGCGGTGCCATTGTTAATAGGGTTTTGGGATTTTATACCCTTCACATGCATAAGGATCGGGCTTGCGACTATTTTTCCAGAGTCTCGATGTAGTTGTGGTAGTCTTTAGTTTCTTGACACTAGGGATCATACACAGGTGTTATTGGAAGGCTATTTCTAGTACACCTTGGACGGACTTGGAAGGTAACCCCGGTAGACAGTTTGGGAGGGTGGTTGGGTGATTCTAGCACTTGTTCCCAAGAACATATTCATGGGATGCCTAGTAACCATCCTTCAGTCTTCACTGGATGGACTTGAGCTCTAATCATCCCAGGATTTCCTTTGGAAGGAATACCTCATATCTGCTGTGTTGGAGTGAGTTTAGGAAATTTTTAGTGAGTTTTGTTTGGTTTGTCTGTGTTTAGTTGACCTTTAGGTGTGTGTGAGTCAAATTTATAGTCGTGGAGGACCAACCTCTTCGTAGGTGAAGAAGGTTGCAAAACCTTCTTCCATTTGATACAGTGGATTCTCCACTGCCCTCTAAAAGGTGGAGACTAGATACTGACGATTCTTTTGAACTAGTAGGAGTTAGTGAAGTTCCAGGTGAACTGGAACTTAGGATTAGTCAGAAAGAAACATCCGTAATAGAGATTGAAGACTTGCAAGCTGACAAGTTTGCAAGAAATTTTAACCCACCTCTAAATGATCTGAATGATCCTGTGATTGTCCAGGTTCTCTCTTTTATTTTACCTACTATTGGTGTTGTTTTAAGCAGAGATATTTCTAGCTATGGAGAGGGTATTTCCACCCCACTTCAGCCATTTTGGCTGGTGGAGTCCCACCTCCCCTGGTAGGTACTCCAATATGAAGTGCATATACTGCACCCTCTTCACCAAGTAGTCGAGTGGTTCAGCCCTTAGCTCCCTCTAATTTAGTATATCCGTCTAGTGGGGTGGTCGCTGGTATTCCTAGTGCAAATTTTGATTCTCCTTCCTTTATGCAGCCTGCTTAGAGATGTCCATGTGGATCCTCCTTGTTCGTCCAGGGTTTTCCATGGAATGGGGGGCATATTCCCCCATCCACTCCTTATGTAGGTAATACCCCTGCATATATGGGCATACAGTCTGGAAACACAAATGATTTTGGTCATAATTTCCAGACACCAGTTTTGACCCCTTTCATGAGCTCTCCTTTTTCACTTTTCAGTGGAGGGATACCTGCTCCTGTCTTTCAAACTCCAGAATTATCTGGAGCGGCTCGAACCACATATCATGCACTACACACAAGTAATCGACTAGATTTCGGGTGGAATCCTTTTTAGAGTAGTCCAACTACATCCCAAATGGTAGCTGGGGAGACCCCACCTTTTCGTTTAGGAACCAGGGGGTAGGTTGTTCTACATACCAAACTCCTTATTTTTAGGCCTCGGTTAGGCCAAAGCTTCCTTTCCTGGAAAATTTAAACTTTCCAGACATGTCAAAGTAGATGAATGACCATGTGCTACATGGCCACATGTACCTATTAAGTCAGCTTTAGACATTCCTAAGTTTGAAGGAAAAGCTGGAAAAGATCGAGGTGTGCACATAACCACTTTCCACCTTTGGTGCTCTTCGAATTCACTGAACGATGACTCCATTCGGTTGAGGATTTTACAGAGAAACTTGACTGATGTTGCAACCAAATGGTACATGGAACTTCCTTCTGCTGCATATGATAGTTTTTTGGATTTGGAAATTGTGTTCCTCAATCACTTTCAGCTTCCTGTCCGGTACGATGCCGGCATAGACTTGTTGTCATTTTTTTGGAAAAATAAGGACACACATATCTCGGATCACATCTAGGAGTGGCGAAGATGAAAGAGGATTATTAAAGCCACTATACCTCCTAATTTTCTATTAGAGTGGTTCTTAAAATATTTACTTCCTTATATCTCTAAGGACGTATCCACTTTGGGGGTGACCACAGAAGAAGAGGCTATCCTCAGGGCCCGACAGATAGACTTGATATATACCCAGTTTGGGATCTACTTGAATCCTAAAAAGTCATTCTTTACTATGAAGGAAGGGAAGTTGTTGGGTCATATAATCTCTTAGGAGGGTATTAGGATAGATCTCAGGAGGGTCTAGGTGACCGACCACATTGAGATCCTCGAAATAAAGTTGAGGTTCAATCTTTTATGGGAAAGGTAAATTTTATAAGAATATTTATTGTTGCCTTTGTAGAAATAGTGAAATAAATAACCAACATGCTATGGAAGGACTAAGAAATCAAGTGGACTCCTGAAGCCAAACAGTCCTTTGAGGACATAAAGAAGGTCATAGTTGAAGCACCTATACTTGCAAGCCCTGATTTCTCTAAGGACTTCCTCATATTCTCTTTTTCCTCAAAACACATAGTAGCAGGGGTAGTGCTGCAGAAGAATCATGAAGGACATGAGTAGCCCTTGATTTTTATAGCAAGACCCTAAGAGATGCACCCTTGAAGTATAATATCCTGGATAAGCAAGCCTATGCTTTGGTGCAAGCCTTAAAGGATTTCTGAGTGTACATCCTGCATTCTCACATCATCTCTCACGTTCCCACCAACGTTGTGAAAGATATTCTCACCCAACCTGATCCTGAGGGACGAAGGGGAAAATGGATAGCAGTTATGCTTGAGTATGAGCTAGAAATCAAGTCCACAAAGCTCATTAAGGGCCAAGGACTAACCAAGATCATGGCTCAGTCCAACTGCGATGCTCTCAGCTTGCATATTCTTGTTGAACTGTTAAGAGGAGAGAAAAATCATCCAGGAAAACCAGGTCCCCCAATAGGTGAGAATTTTCTATTATCCCCATGGTACGCTGACATCATTTTTGTGTTACAACATCTACAGGCCCCACAGGGTATGGAAAGGACAAGGGGAATATTCCTCAAGCAGAAGGAATCTAGGTTCTACATCTTGGAGGAAACATTGTATTGGAAGGAGCCAGGAGGGGTGCTGCATAACTATGTTGATGAGCAGGAGGCCAAGAGACACATTGAGGAATTCCATACAAGAGAATGTGGAGGGAATCACTATTGGAAAGCCACTGTAAACAAAATCATGAGGGTTGGGTTCTATTGGCCTACCATGTTCTATGATACACATAAGAACGTTGCTTCTTGTCACAAATGTCATATATTTGAGGGTAGGAGGAAGATATTACCCTTTCCTTTGAAACCCATACAGGTTGAAGCCCCTTTCCAGCAATTGGGGGTAGATTTTATTGGAGAAATCAATCCTCATTCCTCAAGGCAGGATAGGTGGATCCTCGTTGCCACTAACTACTTCATGAAATGGATCGAGGTTATCCCCATAAGAGAAGCTACCGAGACAGCGATCATGCAGTTTCTGGAGGAGTATATCCTATCAAGATTTTGGGTTCCCAGGAAGATGATCAATGACAATGTTCCTGCATTCAAGTCTAAGAAGATGGTGGATTTTTGCTTCAAATATCACATACAGCTGGGACATTCCATAACCTATTACCCATAGGGAAATGGGCTAGCAGAGTCTTCAAATAAGAGCCTCATGAGAATCATCAAGAAGATGCTGCAGGATAAAAAGAAGGCTTGGCACACAAAGCTGATTCATGCTTTATGGGTTGATAGGATCAGCATAAAGAAATCCATTGGCACAGCACCTTTCCATCTGGTCTATGGTTTCGAGGTAATCTTCACTAGCTCCTTAAGTCTTCCAGTGATGAAACTATTATAGGAAGAGGAGATAGAGACACATCCAACCAAGAGGAGTATGTATCAGTTGATCAAACTACAGAAATAGAGGGAGTAGTTATTTGATAAGACCCAGACGTTTCAAGAAAAAATGAAAGAAATATTTGACAAAAGGACTAAGCCTGATGATTTCCAGTTGGGAGATTTATTTTGTTGTGGGATGAACCACATGAGGACAAGGGGAAGCATGGTAAGTTCGACCACTTGTGAAACGACCCATATAAAATTGTTTCCTTTAGAGGAAAGAATGCCTATGTATTGGATGAGATAGAGGGCGGCCTAGTATCTGGAGCTCCTGTGAATGGAAGGTTCCTCAAGCATTATTTTATGTAAAGTAAGTTCAGCTCCATTTTCATTGTATATACCATTTATTTTTAACATTGCATGTGTGGATAGCACTCTGACAGACTTAAGTCCCGAGGTGAAGGCTGTAAGGTCCCAAAGAGAAGCTGTAATTTGGTCTTTCTTTTTGAGATTAAAGACACCAGAGAAAATTTGAAGGTTAATGCTTAGGACCAACCCAATGGATAAGGCACATGGGCTACGGAGTTCTTTGCTAACTCATAGGGAGGATAACATCCCCGAGTTGGAGCCACTATTAGCACCCGGTAGGAACCAGTGCTAAATTTTGAGGATCTTTTGCAGATATGTTAACATCATCCTGGGCTATGCAGCTGACAGGAGAGTAGGCCAAATGAAGGAAGGGACAAGGTCTGAAAATTCCTTATCATAGGACCTTGAAGGTTGGAAATAAGGCGCTACTGGTTTTGCAGCCAGTAAAATAAACAACATGGATTCATAGCAGAAGCATATCAACGACGGCGGAGGTTTTTGTCGGGAAAGAAATGTGCAGTTTGTAAAGCTATGGAGGATCGTGAAATCTGTTATATCCTCCTAGTTTCAATGGACGAGATATATATATGTTCAAGATCTATGGTGAGAGAATATTTCGCAATGGAAAAGTGCTCGAGTGTTAAAACACGATGGGGATGTGAAATGGCATAAGACTCACACAACTCAATGACCAATATCTGAGGAGGATGAATATTTACGGTTAAAAGGAATTTCGCGGAGGAAACTTACGTGAAGGATAGGTTATAGCGTGGCCATGAAGTGATGGTAGACCCCGCGCCATTGAACGTCCACGATATTGAGGAGGTCTGATCATCGACTCAAAGTGGTTTCAGATGAAGAAAGTGCATGTGGTTTAGTAAAGGGAGGCACTGCGAAATATGATGGGCCATACGTTTCTGAAAGACAGAGATCGGGGCACTGGTTGGATCTACGGTCCTGGGTGACTTCGCGTTAAAAACATGTGCGAAGGTTAATGAGGAGAAGGATCACGAAATATCATAAGGGCCACATCATGGGACGATCTAGATCTTCTGTAGCAGAGATTTGCGGTTGCAGTTTGTTTCGCGTAATCGACGATTTGAGGAAAATGATCAATGCAGGTGCAAAATGAAGATGAAGCACAGAAAAATCCGATGTTGTAGAATTCCCCTGGGAGAATAAAATAATTAGATTTGTTCTGGAATGTCATTTTCAGGCAAGTGAGCATGCTCCTCAGACGCCACATTGCCATTTTTGATTCAGTGTGTATGTTACATCATATTGCCCATTTTAGGAGGAAATCGTTGCGAATATGCCACCTTAGGAAGTTTGTTAGGATTTGTAATGATGATTTGGGATCGATTCCCCCATTTTGTAACTGAATTTGGATCTATTTAGAGGTTGGTCTTGGGAGCCCATAGCAATATAGCCTCAATTGATGAGGAAGGGGTTGGAACTTTTATTTAGAAAACATTCTTCTCTTGTTTTTTGCATATTTGTAAACTTTCTTGAAAGTGTTAATGAGAAACATTCTTTTGCATTTCTGATATTCATCACGGTGTTCTTCATTCAGTCTGTGTTTCCTATTTGATTCATGTCCATTTATGTGATTTTCTGTTATTGCGCTCTAGTCACATATGGGGAATTCGTTTCATTAAGTGCTCCTTGTATTGGATGCTGCATTTGTTGTGTGTTATGATGTCTATTATAGAATTCACTCTCTATTAAGTGCTTTGTATCAGTTGTTATCCTCTATTGTTGTTGTTTCTAAAGGTGGTGCAATAGATTCACCCATAGATAGGTGCCTCTTGCTTGTTTGGTATTCTTCCTCTTTCTACTATCACCCTTTCAAGATATTTGACTGTTTATGACACCTACTTTGCCTCAGAATACAAAGGAAATTCCCCTCTCATTTTCATTGTAATACCCTTGATTGATTCAGGATTTGACTCCATTTCCCAATGGTTTTTCTTGTTCGTCTATCTCACCATCTTAAAATTTGCAAAAACCTCATTCCCATCAGAATCTATCCTTCTGACTACTTGATTAAAGCTATAAGTATATGTGAATTTGTTTTTGTGACAAAGAGAGAGCCCTCTCTGAATGTAAAGCTAGACTACAATCTAAATTTTGGCTTGAAATGGTTACCCCTGTGACTTCCTCCCACAACCATAGGAAAATTACAGGGTGTTAACACCATGCTACAACGCTCTAGTGAGTGTTTTTTTCGTGTTGCAGCATGAATGCAAATTTATTTTCCATGTTGTTGTTATTTATTTTGTTTTTTATCAGTTCAGTAGACAATCTACACCCAAATTGTTTCTCACTAATGAACCATGAATTAATTAACTGACAATGGTTATTTGTTTCTATAGTAATTAGTTCACCTATAGTAAAATTAGGAAGTAATGGGTTCATCCCTCAAACTATACTTAGGTAATCAACCTTGAAGATCCCCAAGGACCTCATTGTTGTCACTAGTATTTAGGAGATCTTATGGTTCATTTCTTTACTTTAACATGTTTAGTTCAAGTAGTGTAGAATCCACTTTTGCACACAAGCAAAGACCTAAATACCCTCCTCTCCCCAAGTATGATATTCACAATTGATGTGAATTAGAAAAGGGAGTGAAGTGTGAAATACCTCCATTGCACACTTAACATTTATTTTTGCAAGCATCATTAGTTTGTTTAGAGCTCAAATTACAATTTCCATTATTTTGTTTGATCACTCTACTTAATTGCAACAATACCATTTTCTTTC
This sequence comes from Pseudotsuga menziesii, assembly GCA_001517045.1. Taxonomy (NCBI): domain Eukaryota; kingdom Viridiplantae; phylum Streptophyta; class Pinopsida; order Pinales; family Pinaceae; genus Pseudotsuga; species Pseudotsuga menziesii. The sequence continues at coordinate 318,700 of LPNX010596791.1, forward strand.
ATCTCATGTGTTTTCCAGCTTGCACACATTAAGGTACCTAAAGACTCTTTCCACTAGAGTATGTTCTTCACAATTTCAATGAATCATTAAGGAAGTGAATTGTGAAATACCTCCCTTACACTCATTTAAGTCTCAAACAAAATCCTTAAAAATCAACCATTGTAAATTCTAAGCAACTAAGATACTCCATAGGAGGTCACAAAACAACATCTTAGTTTGGTAGGATTGATTGGGCTAGGAATCCAAATAATGCCCACCAATCTATTTTCATTAGGCATTTTTTGAAACATAGCATTGTTGTCTTTTAGGGTTATTTTAAATCATATTTTAAGAAAGTGTTCAAAGATATTTAGGATTAGAATTGTACCGAGACCAAGGAGGTAAAATACTAGGTATATTTTCCCTGCTCTCCCCTATGAGGCACTCACCTTGTTGTTAGGTAGATGACAATATACCACATAGGCCAAACTATCGATCCACACTTGATGCAAGGTAACTTCTTTTAGTTTCCAATAAGACATGACCTAGGCCTCGAAATTCTCATATATTTTCGACAAAACACTGTGACACACATAGAACATCACATCCATGAATGGCATCATCGCCGAACTTTGAGAAAAATTGACATTCAACACACCTTCCTTTTGGATTTGTTTCTCAAATCACTACAACTATCTATCACAAAGGATGTCTCTACCTCAATGCCACAAAATGAGGAAGAAGTGATTGTCAAATCCCAACACTTTGACCTCATTTATGCCCAATTAGGGTACTTATACACCGTACTACCAAATTCCTCTTGACATCGATCATTCGATCCTCCCATTACAGGGATGTCACATTGAACAGATGGGATTATTGGGTCCATTTCCTCCCATGGTAAATTACCCCCACAAACAAATCTTATACCATCACCCATGGCACAATACCCACTTTTCCCCATTGTGTCAGATCCGAATATTACTATACCAAATCCTTTATTTGGACAACCCCAGCACGAACCACACAATCATGTCTATACTAGTACAAGGAAAGTACAAACAATTTCTCAACTACAAATGGAACTACCTATGCCTACATCCACATCATATGTAGCAAAACCATCCTATATCCCACCCATGAGGTATATTCCTTAATATCCATACCCATGTCCCCTTGGTACGACACTGATGCCTCATATAAGGTTCAACTTTGTCCATCTATGCAACATTAAGCTCAACAATTTGAGCAAATAAACATCACCAATCCCCATAATCCTTAGAATCAAGGTAAGAAGAAGGGAAAGAACAAGTATCCCCGACAACAGGGGAAGGGGGGAAACCAAGTTCCCCAATAGAAGCTAAGCTAGGTTAACCAACCAACACAAGAGATCAACCCCCCCAAGTGAGGAAATAATTCCAACCTGAGGACAAATTATTATTGCTCATTCTGTGGTGAGTATGATCATTACATTCACCATTGTCTGCTCATCCCTAACTGCTAAAAATTGGTGGGAGAAAAGTAACATACACCAACAAACCCTCCTCAAGCACCTCCTACACCATAACCCCAACAAGATGTTTTGCAAAAACCATTTTCCAATCAAGAATTGGTTACCCAACAACGATATCCTCGCACCGTAAGTGATGTATATTTCCAAAGCATTTATATGAATTTGACATCATTTAACCTACATACTCGGGACAAAGGGTACGCCAATGCTGACACCTCACTCATCCTTGAAGATACTTCAGTCCCTTAAGGATGCCCTTTGCGAATATCACACCCAAACATAGAGGAAATTCTGAGGATACCCAAAGAACCGCTCAGACATACCCCTCATATCCCCCACATGAAGGTTTCCCATAATTAAAACATTGTTGACGACTTGTTACAATCATTGGATTCCATGTCAACATTAGAAGTACATGAATATTTCCCTTCACAATGAAAGGAACTTTTGAATGCACTTGGTGCCATTGACTGTTTCGATTCAAACCTTATGAATTTTGACCTCAACAGAGGTGAACCAGGACTACCATCATCCATTCCAAGTCCCAGACACAGTAAAGAACATCATCATTCATCAGTGTATCATCAATGAAGACGAATCCACATGCGTTATGTCCTCCAATGTTTGGAAGAGATTGTGCTCACCCGAGTTAGTCCCATATTCTATCGCTCCTCGTGCATATGATATAATACCATCCCAACCTTGAGGATTGTATCAGAATGTACCCATCGAGCTGGTGGGGGAAAGAGTGATGATAGACGTTGAAGTCGTACTAACTTCTTATCTAGAATAAAATATCCTATTGGGTCATAGTTACATGTATACCATGCATGCGGTATCCTCCTTAGTATTATGTATCATGATGTTCCCCTTCAACGGGAAGGTGGTCACCCTCAACCAACTTAGCTACTACAACCCCCAAGCAACCACCAATCCTAAAAACGTTCTACCCACAATAGGTGAAGCAAATAAAATACCCTATGTTGAAATTACCCCAAGTGTATATATTAATTTTGAACTCCTAGGGGTGTATTCATGCCCTCCACCTGAAATCCCCATCATTACAGAGGGGCTCATGTGTACCATTTTCACTGCTGAAAAAGGGCCTTCCACCCTAGTGGAAGCCTCATCAACAAACCCATCTAGTCATGGCATGGAACAAGTGTTGAACCCATCTGTGCCTTCCATGTTCCAAATTCCATTTTTATACCCCACCACCACTCCACGTGGGAGTGCAAAGAACATCATTCATGGCCCAACTAAACCTCCCAAGACTCATGTCAAGGCTCCCTGTGTCGTACCTGACACTACCATTCCCTAATATGGTTTCCAAACCCATCACACATTACAAGATGGTGTAGGTACTATGATTACCCTCTATGGATTCACCTGCCGAATCCACAACACCCATGACTCAACCACCACCAACGGTCACAAAACCAAAAAAATGGGTCATCACTCAACCCAAGTTGAACACCCCCACCAATGGAGGTATTAATTATCCTAATTTGAAATACCCCACCACAACCAACCATGCCTATGAATTCTCATTAGGAGAAACTAAACTGAACATGAAGGGATCTACCCAACAATCGTTGAAATCACCCATTATGCATGATACACCTACCATGCAAGTCATACTACCATGTGCTTTGTGTGAAAAATAATGTCATGTGACAAATATGTTCCCAACCTTACCAGAGCTCAGAAAATTTCTCAATACACCTATTAGTGTCACACATTCCCCTCAAGCTGATACTGGGGGCACATTAAACTCCTCAACCCCTAATTCCAAATTCTTATGCACCAATAAGGCGTGTTTGATTTTTTATCAACACATACACTACACACATCATTGCATCAATCTCCCTGGTTTTCAGAATGCATTGGAAAAAATCATATTAATAGAACCAGTAGCAGAACATCTCCCTCTTCTACCAAACAAGGTAGTATCCATCAATATGATTTCCACGAATGAATTCAAACCGCTTGAATCTCCAAAATCTCTAGTTATAGAGACCCTTACACCCGCACATCTACCACCTATTCATATTAGTCATGATACACAAGATAACAAATGCAATTCTTATGGGAACCATAAACATATGATTCCTAGTCATAATAGGCTAACCTCACCTACAAATATGACATCCTTACTAACACTAAGGCTAGTTCTAATAAGGGGATAACGCCCATGCTGAGCATGTAGTGCTACTTCCCACTATTCATTTTAGTGCCCTGTCTTACATGCTCAACGAGAAGTTCCCCTTGAGGAAATGCACCTACATGACAAATTGCTCCAACTACATCATCCCCTCAGAAGAAACACTGGTGGAACAAATTTTTCCCACTTCTGAAACCATTGACAATATATCTCCCCTAGTTGTACTACTCACAAGTGAGGATTCATGATCATCTGATGAGGGGTCACTCTCTGACGATAACCCTCCACCTTCAATACCAAACTAGTCATATTGCGATATCCTATTTCATGCCGATAACATAACGATATAATCATACCTCCTTAGGCTTGAATTATTTCCATAACGTAAGTAGAAAACTCCCAAAGTGCGTTGCTTGAACCCATTATTATTAATCTGTCACAGTAATCTAGGGACTAAAACATAGTCTCATAAGAGATTTCAGACAATTAAGCATGAAAATGGCATAATAGTGCTGCAAAATGAGTAGCAGCTCTGTATAATCAATAAAGAATGAGTAATAAAATTCAATGATCATTCAAGATGCATGAATTCCAAGACAATTTGAATTCCCAAGGAGGTCATTCGAATTGAATGAATGGGTGTAGCTTAACTGACTGTAAGCCACAGTAAACACTCTAGTTAACCAACTGATCAAGTGCCGATTGACTCAACTGAGTCCTAACTGAAGTTGGAGTGCAATGGATGAATGAGTATAACTGAAAGTAGCACAGACACATGTCACTGCATGCCAAACAACAAGTGGTAGCGCATCATAAACTCCAATGAACCCCTATGAGGTTAACTGAAGTCAAACTGGCCATCAGAGGTGGTTGGAGGAGCCCCTGTTGACTCTAGTTCATTAAATATTAATAAAATAATCAACATAATGAATGGAGGTTCCTTCACCACTTAGCTTAACTGATTGTAAGCATCGGTTAGCAATTAGGTGCATTTATGACAGTCAAGTCACCCCTAGAGTCCTCTAGTTAGCCTCCCCGAATGAAGGAGAAGGCTTAGTTGGCCTCCTTGACTAAAGGTAGGCATGGGTGTGCTCATGCTGATGTCATAGTGTGCTCATCTGATGCCGATTAAGACAATAAAACTTAGGATAGTGGTTTAACAAGGTCAAATTGACCAAATTAAGTGTGCATGGTGGGTAAATGTCTCCAACACCCCCCCTTAAGCTATACTCAGAGGAGTAGAAACATAAAGTGCATGAAATGCTAGAGCCCCAGCAACAAAGGCCATAGGTCACCCGTACAATAATGAAACTTAAACAATGCTAAAAAATAAATCTAAGTGAGGAAAAGAGGGAAAACCCAGTGGGAAAACCCCCCCCTCAAGCTAAACACTGAAAGTAGTCTGATCACCTTGATGAAACTCACCCCCAACAGTGAATGGAGGTAAGTGAACTATTTTTTTGAAACGATATTGGTGAAGATGTCTGCAATCTTCTCATCAGTAGGGAAGTATTGCAGAATGATGGTCATGTCATGCACTAATTACCTGATATAGTGCATGTGTATCTCTACATGCTTGGTCCTCTGCCTGGTAACTGGATCTGTGGATATCTTAATAGCACTTTGATTGTCACCAAAGTAGACAGTGGACAAAGTACTACCAAGATCAAACTCTGAAAGAATGCCTTGCAACCAAACAACTTGGATTCAAGCATTCACCGCTCCTTGGTACTCGGCCTCTGCTGAAGACAATGCTATGGTGAACTGCTTTTTACTAGACCAGCAAATGGGGCCACCACCAAACATGAATACATATCCATAAGTAGACTTCCGATCAATAGAACCACCCGCCCAATCGAAATCTGTGTAACCAACCAGCTCTAGCTCGGAGTCTGCAGCATAGTGAATGTTGTAGGTCCTGGTTCCCTGAATATGCTGGAGGATCCTCTTGGATACCTTCCAATGAAGAAAATGAGGCTGTTTCATGTATCTTGACACAACATTCATGGCATAGCATATATCAGGCCAAGAATGAGTCAAGTAGAGCAGGGTACCTATTAGCTGTCGATAAATAGTGCAGTCCATGGGAGGTGTGCTTTTTCCTTCTTCAAGGCTGATCCCTGAAAGGAAAGGGAATGGATCAGCCTTACATTAAGCCATGTTAAACTTGAATAACAGTTCTGATATGTATTTGTACTGAGTGACCATTATCCCATCAAAATTTTTCTCAATTTCAAGCCCCATAAATTGCTTTAAGAGCCCCAAATCGCTCATTTCAAATGCATTGTGGAGAGCAGTTTTGATGACTAAAATAGAAGTAACTGTGCTACTTGCAATCAGTAAGTCATCAACATATAAAAAAATAATAATCAAATGACCATCATACTTCTGTATATACACATTTGGATCTAATTTACACCTTTGAAAGTTTTGCGAGAGAAGGAAGGCATCCATCTTGGAATACCACTCTCTTGGGGCCTGTTTTAACTCGTATAGTGACTTATTTAGCTTCAAAAACAAATATGGATCAGAAATGTAGCCCTTATTATGCTTCATGTATATCTCCTCATGAATATCTCCATGCAAAAAGGTAGACTTAACATCCATATGATGCGCTTCCCAGTGCTTAGATGCAGAAATTGCCAAAACTAGGCGGATGGAGTCCATTTTTGCAACCGGTGCAAAAATCTCATGGTAGTCCACACCTTGGAACTGGGAGAAACCTTTTGCGACCAGAATTGCCTTATATTTTTAGGTTCTTCCATCACAACAACCTTAGTCTGAAACACCCACTTTCATTGAACCATTTTCCTCCACAGAGGAAGAGAAAGTAGCTCCCAAGTAGTGTTTTTCTGAAGAGAATTCATCTCTTCATCCATGGCAACTTGCCATCTCGGATCCTTCCGAGCATGGTAGTAAGACTTAGGGTATGAACTTATCATCAAATAAAAATATTTGTACAGCAAATAATCAGGACAAGAGAGTGCAATACCCGCTCTTTGGAAATCGGACCGGGTTCTCCTTGGATCATCCGGATTTCCAATGTTATCTCCTGTGGAGGAGAGTGTCTGTCGGGCCCAAGTTGGGAGATGATTTTGTACTTCAGGTTCTGATTCAGCATCTGATTTTTGCTGTACACTGATATCAGAAATCAAAGGATCCAAATCAGGGTAATCACCCCCAATTGCATCATCCAAATATTCAGTAGAATAGGAAGGAAATTCAACAGTTTTCTCCTTCACTAGTTCTACCTCCTAAAGAGGGTCATCGAACTTGACACTCCTTTCAATGACGATCTATTTTATTTTGATACCCAACAGCTTGAAACCTTTATATTCATCAATATATCCAATAAACAGACATTTTATGCTTTGCGGTTGCAAAGCCCTCCTTTTATCAAGCCGAATTTGGGCCCATGCAGTGGACCCAAACACCTTCAGATTCGACACATCCGACTTGTGTCTGAAATATGCTTAAAAATGGGTCTTCCATTTCATGGATGAGTGTGGCACTCTATTCTGAATATATTCTGTAGCATGCATGGATTCATCACACAAATTTGTAGCCAACTTCTTTGACTCCAACATACAGGTGGTCATCTCCTTGAGAGACCGATTCTTCCTCTTCACTACACCGTTCTGTTGTGGAGTGTAGGGGACTGAATACTGGATCTGAATACCACTTTAGGAACATATATGCAGTAAATAATTATTGACATACTCCTCACCATTATCATATGTTAAAATCTTGATCTTTTTTCCAGATGCATTCTCAATCAAGGCCTTCAATTTAGTGAACTTTTCTAAGACTTCCGACTTCTTTTTGATAAAAAAGACCCATGTGTATCTGGAAAAGTCATCAATGAAAGTTAGAACATACCTTGATCCATTCATGCCTGTGATAGGAATGGGACTGCTGATATCAAAATGTATCGGTCCCAAGATGCATGATGCTTGGCTTGCCTTCCCTCGATCGAACTTATGCTCAGGGTACTTTCCAACAACACAACCCTTGCAAATTCCAGTGGTAGCTTTGATGACCGGGAGGCCTTCAACCATTGAGTTATTCTATAATTGCTGCAATTATTTGAAGTTCAGATGGCCGAACCTCTCATGCCACATTATACTAACTTCATTTCCATGAGTCAGCAATGCGATGGGCTTTACATTCGCCACAAAATGGGAGAACTCATAGGATTTTGCATGATGGTTTGCAAGGCCTTTTGCTACAAGTTTTCCGGATGCAATTTATATGATCTCTACATCATCCAGGCTAAAGGATACTCTCTTGGGAACTCCCGTATGTGTCATTTGATAAAAAATTATGAATTTTGATGCAAGAGATGGTACATACAGAACATTGGAAAAATAACCATGCTCAAGATCTACAGTACCTTGTCCTTCAGAAATGATTGTGGAGTCATCTCCCATGTGGATGGGAATGGATTTTCCGGTCTCCAAATATGAGAAAGAGTCTCTTTCAGCCATCATGTGATTCAAAGCTCCATAATCTATCAAGAGTGCTTTAGACTTCGAAGTTCTTTCCATGAGGGCATGACCTCTTTCATGCTGTGGTTCCCAATCTTGTTGATCTCTCCTCCGAAAGCTTTAAGGAAGATTGATGTGATTTTTCTCAAGAAGAGAAGTAGCTTCACCAAGTTTCTTTTTCATGCAAGCATGTTTAGAGTGGAATCCCTTCCCACAGTATGAACACTTGACTTTTTCCTTTCCATGATTCCCTTTTCTTTTGTTCTTCTTTGAGCCGGAAGGCTCTTCATGCTGCTGGTTTTCAACTTTAGGATTAGGAGCTTCGAATTTGGTTTTTGGTTTCTTCTGCTTCTTTCCTTTACCCTTCAGATCTTTGGGCCCCAAGACATAGAGCGTTTGATCACGAGAGGATCTAATGATCTCCATCTGGACAAGCTTATCATGTTCACTCATTAGGGACTCAATGAATGCATCTTCCATCCAGGGGTTGTGAGCTTCCCTGCATGGAATGTAGAGACAAACACCGAATAATCAGCTCCAAGTTTGGAGAGAATGGTGAGGATGAGCTGATAATCCTCCTTCTCCACCTTACATTGCTTCAATAGTAAGACAATATGCTTGAACTTTGTGAAAAAATCATTTAAGGTCTCGAAATTGGAAGGCTGGAGAGACATCAACTCGTTTTCTAGCTGGTAAACTCTCAAATCATCCCGTTTTCCATACAGGGTGTCCAATTTGTCCCAAATTTCCTTTGGAGTCTTCAATCCCGAGAGATGGAAAAGAAGATCCTTTGAAATAGAGAGGCACAAGAATCCAAATGCTTCATCTTTCTTGTTCAAGAATATGGCTTTGTCTATCACATATGTAGGCTCTTCTTCAGTGTCCATAATGACCCGATAGATTCCTTTGGAATGTAGCTGGATCTCCATGTCTCCTTTCCATGAGTAGAAATTGAACAGAATCAAGAGTTCGACGGAAGAAGCCATCTCAAACTGCTGTAGAAAATTCTTTTAATCTATTAAAACCTACAAATCACAACAAAAGGGGCAGCATAAGGTCAGACAGCCTGCACATTTTAGGATTTCATCACACCTAGCATAATAAGATCAAGCAAGCTTGATCAACAATTCTTTTACTTGGGGTATTGAGTGGTAAGCCTTGGCTTCTGGTGCAGTGCTAGAATTTTGATCTTTTGCTCAATTTTTCATGCAAGATCTGTTGAAAACCATGTTTTGGAGACATCTGAGCTTCGTCCCACTGTGAGCTCTGATACCATATTAATTTGTCACAGCAATCTAGGGACTAAAACACAGTCTCATAAGAGATTTCAGACAATTAAGCATGAAAATGGCATAATGGTGCTGCAAAATGAGTAGCATCTCTGTATAATCAATAAAGAATGAGTAATACAATACAATGATCATGCAAGATGCATGAATTCCAATACAATTCAAATTCCTAAGGAGGTCATTTGAATTGAATGAATGGGTGTATCTTAACTGACTATAAGCCACAGTAAACACACTAGTTAACCAACTGATCAAGTGTTGATTGACTCAATTGAGTCCAAACTGAAGTTGGAGTGCAATGGATGACTGATTCTAACCGAAAGTACCTCAAACACATGCCACTGCATGCCAAACAATAAGTGGTAGTGCATCATTAACTCCAATGAACCCCGATGAGGTTAACTGAAGTCAAATTGGTCATCAGAGGTGGTTGGAGGCACCCCTGTTGACTCTAGTTCATTAAATATTAATAAAATAATCAATATAATGAATGGAGGTTCCCTCACCACTCAGCTTAACTTATTGTAACCATCAGTTAGCAATTAGGTGCATTTATGACACTTAGATCATCCCCGAAGTGCTCCAGTTAGCCTCCCCGAATGAAGGAGAAGGCTTAGTTGGCCTCCTTGACTAAAGGTAGGCGTGGGTGTGTTCATGCTGATATCATATGTTAGATTTTTAAAATTAAGCTAGCATTATATTAGGATATTTAATTGAGATAATAACAAGCACAACAATCAAACACACGAGACAATGAACACAATGTTTTTCCTCGGGGAAACCATAAATGGAGAAAACCCCACAACTTCCTCAGAGATAGAATCAACACCAAAAGTAAAACCCCAAAACAGTAAGATGATCTCTTGACAGCAGTAAAACTAAGGATAGTGGTTTAACAAGGTAAAATTGACCAAATTAAGTGTGCATGGTGGGTAAATGTCTCCAACAATTATTCATTTCGAATTTCAAGATTCACAATATATCATTTCATGTTTTCAATCCCATAGACGAAAAACTAAATGACATAAGTTGTGCACAATGCAGATGGATGCCAACCAAAACAACTATATTAGATTCGTAGATGGCACAAGTTGTTGGTAAAAAAATCTAGCATTAGTCGCTTGGGCCATTTATGCTCCGCACCAAATTCTTTACCATAGTAGTGGAGTCTTCCTGGGGGCACTTACAAACAACCAAGCCAAATATGAAATTGTTAGAGGTTTTTTTTCCGACTCCATCCATTTTGGCATAACTCTCCTGCACATCCATCTATATTCCAATTTAGTTGTGTCGAAGCTCAACAATGCATTTTGTTTCCTTAATCCACTCCTCTTTCACAAGTATATTCAAGTGTGTATTCTCATATGATAGTTTGAAATCATCATCTTCACCCATATCCTGAAAAGGACCAATGCATTTTCCAATGTGGTCACTAATGAGGTCTTAAACTAGCACTTTATACGTCACACCTAAACCTACAAAAATGTACAAATACATCCAATACATGTACAAGTACTTACAACTATGTATGTGTAACCAATCATAACATAAACATATGTTGATAAGCAATCTCACATCAAGTACAAGTATCCACTTCTATGCATATATCATATCAACATATATAACCATAACAACATCATATGTTAAATCCTCAATCCGACATATCATGTATAAGAACCTAGTACTATACATCAATAATAATAACATATGTGCACAAACATCATAACCATAGAGACACATCAAACATCCATGAGACATAACATATGTGCCACCCAAAAATGGTGTGTATATATATATATATATATATATATGTCAAAAAATAATGTGTCATATACAAAATGGCCCTCACATGGGTCATGTATAAGAAGAATCATACAACTTATGGGAGATACATCATAAAATTTGCCTCCCATAGGATCTATCACCATTCATATACAAAAGGAGGTCCCTCTGCCTTGCATACATAAATCCATAAAATACCAAGCATTTAGGATGCTCCACCACTCACCGGATCCTGAGGTCCCATGATGACCAAAGGACACACCACCTCCCCTCTAGCTACCTTGGGGCCTTTCCCCCACACTAGCTTTGGTCCCTAACATAGTCTCTTCCTCTCGAGAGGACCTCCTCCCTCCTATGCTACTCTTTCTCCATGGCACATGATCGCTACTCTCTGCATCACATCCCGAAAACCCAGACCACATGTGTCATGGAGCTATAGAGTGTTTGGATAACTCCTTATCTGAGTGATCCCTGATATACCACTCATCAATTCCCATTTTCAATGCAATCAAACACATCTCTACATCATCCAAGGTTGTAGTTGCATCCCCACCAAGAACTCCCCCAGTGGAAGCACCAACACCAACAACACCACCTACGACTACCTTAGAATCCATCCCAGGCTCCATTGACCCTACTCCCTCAACCCGTTGTCAACGACGATGTAATCTAGGCAGTAGGGGCACTGATCCAACATATGCATCACCAAGCACAACAAAAAATACATCAATACACATATATCTCAAATTATGTACATAAAACAAGTGCACATATAAAAATAGATATCAATATAAAATACTCAATGCGTACCTATCACATCCCAACCAGCAATAGGCTGAGGTAGATCGAGATCGCTAGTGTAGTCCATACCCTACTAGGGATACTGATCTATTATCCCGATCTGCTACAACCACACCTCCATAAAGTGTGGGGTGTAATATGCCCCTACCTCACCCCCCTAGATGGGGAATCATTGTACTCCCCTAGTATACCATCCACGGCTCATGAGGCTCCCATGTTGGCACTAAAACAACAGGCCACAAAGAAGGGAACCAAAAAAACAAAATGAACATAAGAAAATCACATGAAAAAATTCCCTCTCAAACCCCTGATGAATATCATCCATCCCTACCATGATTCTCTCCCATAACATCGACTCCCACACCACTTGCTCGCTCGACGCTAGCACATGCTCCACCAATAGTAGTTGCATGCCTGTAATCCTATGGAATTATGCGGCTCTGAGGATCCTTAGTACCATTGTTGCCTCTTCCAACACTCTCAGGTCTTCCAAACATCTAATCCTAATATTCCCATGGTCATACTCATCTACAACTCCTCTATAGTACTAGTCAATCAACCCCTGAATCCTGTCCTCCCACTCATCTAAGGGTGGATGGAATCTCTCATCCCACGATGGATCATACCAGTCAAGAAATAGATATATTGAGTTTAAATACTCAGGTCATCTCTATTCACATGAAACACCCGTTGGACTACATCCTACATCTGCACCAACTCCCATAATTAGTAATCAGTCGACCACATAAATAGACACATGAAGAACTTCAATAGTCCCGCTTCGTTCAACATCTGGGTCACATGAATATCTCCCAGACATCATCCACTAGAACCTGGTAGACGCATTCTCACAACTCCACATCCATATCAATATGAAAAAACATTAGATCAAATCACATTGCCATTATCAAACCTCAGCTGCTCTACCACGCCACAATAAATCCAAACAATTGGGCTTAGTGCATCTGTTATCCCATTTTCCATGTGTTCTCAGCGCATGGGAGTAAAACTCTTTGGATGCACCCAATGCGGGTATATTAAGACCAATCGCAGGGTACAACACACAATATTATCATATTCTCCCATGCAACAATGTGTCTGGTCACAATACAAGCACATGCTGCACAACTTCCATAAATAGTCTTGCACTGCAGGAACGTGATATTTGGACGTTTTCTCATGCTTCAACAAGCTAAAACTAAAGAAACTTGTGTGGGTGGTTTTGAAGGTCAAAACCATTCAAATGAGCTCCAACGAACCCCCTAACCCTAAATTTACTTGGATAAAATTAATCAAGACAAAGGGTTAGGCTTACTTGGATGTCACTGCTCAAGAAAAGGATTACTCACACTCCCCAAAATTGCACACAAACTCATGAGAATATGTTAAATGAATAGTACAAATGATTTTTGGGGCCCCACCCTATTTTAAAACAAAATTTACCCAAACTTCAAAATATCGGCATGGAAAAATATCGCTAAGGATAAAAGAGGAAGACACTAATAAGACAACTTTCATAATCATATATGGATACTATGAGTTTGTGATGGTGCCATTTGGTTTGGCAAATGCACCAATTGATTTTTTGTGTATAATGAATGCAATCTTTTGGAAATATTTAGATAATTTTGTCATTTTATTCCTTAATGGTATTCTTATTTACCTAAAATCAATGAAAGAGTATGAAGAGCACTTGAGGTTAGTACTAAAGTGTTAATATAGAATCAACTGTATGATAAGATAAATAAATGTTAATTTTATCAAAGAAAATTTCATCATGTGGGACACATCATTTCTAAAGAAGGAATAGCAATAGATCCAGAGAAGATTGAAGCTATTATGTGATGGCATACACCTATAAATGTATCAGAATTAGGGTCTTTCATGGGACTTGATGGATACCATAGAAAATTTGTAGAAGCATTCTCCAAAGTTGCTCAACAAATTACATGATTAAATAAATGTTAATTTTATCAAAGAAAATTTCATCATGTGGGACAGATCATTTCTAAAGAAGGAATATCAATAGATCTAGAGAAGATTGAAGCTATTATGTGATGGCATACACCTATAAACGTATGAGAAGTAGGGTCATTCATGGGACTTGATGGATACCATAGAATATTTGTAGAAAGATTCTCCAAATTTGCTCAACAAATTACATAATTAAATAATAAATAATTTTAATTTTAATGGACATCACACAATGAGAAAAATTTATATCAATTAAAGAAATTGATGACTAGTACACCCGTTCTCAACATTATTGATCCAAATGAATATTTTGTGGTATATACATATGCTTGTAGAGAATGAATTGGTGGGATTCGTACACAAAATGTGCATGTGATTTGTTATGAATCTAGAAATATTAAGGAACATGGGAAGAAATATGTCACATACGACTTAGACATTTCTACCATTGTACATAGATTGAAGGTGTGGATACAATATTTAATGGGTATAAAATTTTACTTAGGAATTGAATATAGTGGGCTAGAGCATTTATTTGGAAAACAAAGTTTAAATGCTAAACATACAAGGTGGTTGCAATTTCTTTGCGAATTTTACTTTGATATTAAAAAATATTAAAGGTAAAGAGAACAAGGTTGTTGATGCAGTTAGAAAAAGAGTACATGAAATACATGCTACAATCATTAGCATGTGTACAATTAGATTTAAACAATTGAATTCTTGAATTTGTTACCTTTGATGACCATTATCTTCAAGTAAAAGAAGGATTATAGAAAGACAATGTACAATATAAATATGGGGGATATAGGTTGGTAGGAAATGGAATTATTATGAATAACAATAGAGTATGTGTTCCTAATTATAGTAAATTAAGGAAAATTTTAATGAATGACATGGATAATGGTCCATTTGATGGACATCTTGGATACCAAACTGGGATTGTAACACGAAGAAGTCAATATTTTTGGTCAGGAATGAAGAAAGACATTGCTGACTATATAGTCATATATATGGAACACCAAAGAGTAAATGTGGAGCATAGGCATCCAATATGATTGATACAACAATTGCTGATACCGAAGTGGAAATGAGAAGTGGTAACCATTGATTTTATCTCTAAGTTGCCCAAGACAACTAGGTAACATGATTCAATCATGGAGTTGTGGTGGGAAAGTTGAAAAAATCTTAACAAAAGCAAGGATTTACATGAAAGGTATTTTCAGGTTGTGTGGGATACATAAGGTAATTGTTTTAGATAGAGAACCAAAGTTTACTTCAAAATTTTGGAAAGTTATATTCAAAGGATTTGGAATAAATATGAAATTAAGTACAACAAATAATCCACATATAGATGGATAGGATGAGATATATAATCAAGTCATTGAAGATATGCTAAGAGTTTATGTTGTGGGAAAGCGATTAGATTTCTCCTCCATTCAACCCAAGATCATATCCTCTGTCATCAATAAAGACCCAAAAATTGGCCCGATAGAGTAGGGATCAATCGACACCACTTGCGATTCAAATGCAGTCTCACCTGAGATATCCTTATGGGGAACTACCTGAACTAGGTTTCTTCGGCTAGGTGGGGATTTCTACTCTTGATGTACCTTATCACAACGCTCGACCGAAACTAGGGTTTATGCTTCTTATCCAGTGTCTTTTCATTCAATACACCAGTGTAATTACCAGTCGACACTTAACATAATAATTAACATAATAACCTTATTATAGTTCATTCAATAACTGGTGCGGCATACACATATGAGGGATTCTTCATAAACAAATGCAGAGCGACACATTCAAATTTAATTATTTATAACATACATGCAATAGACATAAGCACATTAATCAATGATACACAGAGACAACCGTTAATGTGGAAACCCATCTAGGAAAAACCACAAAGGCGCTCTTTATCTGGCATGAGAAATATATTAGCGCCTTTTTTCTCTGCACTTAGCTTGTAGAATATTCTCTAGGTATTCTTTACACTTCAGACAAACTTCTCTCCTCTCATGCTCTGAGGTTTTAGGTCTAGATACTTACTCTCTCCTTCACTCCTTTGTTGATCCACACACAACCTGGATTGTTCCTCTAGCCAATCGGCTCTCTTCTTCTCTTCTCTAACAACAATCAATAACCAACATCAGTTTCACACACAACTTGGGTTAGCCCTTTTATAAGCTTCTACATGGCCTAATCAATCAACTCTTTTTTCTTAGTCGATAGGATGCCATTTCTATTCTTGTACATTCAATTTCAACTGGAAATAGGCATTATCGACCCAAAATACAATGATGCTTTGTTACCAAAAGAGTACCTTATTGTAACCAAATCCTTACCCATGATCAACCGAGTTGTCGTTTTCACTGCTTTGCTCTTCTTCTGTCACTGTTTCTTCTGTCGTGGCTTGTCTTATCACCAATCCTTCCACTATGGCTTCTCTTTCATCATAGATTCTATTATTGCCAATCCTTCCGCTGTGGCTGCTCTCTCGTCGCAGTTACTCTTCCATCGCATCTTTTTTTTTTCTTCTTGCAACCAAATTCTTTATATTCCTGAGCAGAAATCTGGTTGAATTCTGTATAACTTTTCCTAGGGCCAACAAGCCCCCATAACTCACTCATGGCTCATCCTAAGCCACATTACTCTGAGACCTATGTTGTTACAAATTTACTTTGAAAATCCTGAAATATCTTCACTATGCGCTCAGTCTCCTCCCGTACTTTTGTGTTCATCTTCTTCAAATTTTCAAGTCTTGATGACTCTACTGCTTGTCTCACTTTTCGGTGTACAAGTTGAATTATACATGTAATTTTGTCTACTTCCACTTTCCATTCGATGACCTTGTCAGTCCTCTTTTGCTGCTATGTTCACAATGTTGCGACTTGCTGTTGTAGCTTCTTCATGTTGGTAGACTTATCCATTTTCTCTACTGATGGTAGTTTCTTCATCTCATTCTTCAACTGATTCACCTCTGTCTCAGAAGTGTAAATTTGTTCTGCAAATTTCTCTAGATCCTCATCATCAATCAAATGTTCCCACCTCCAAGAAACTTGCTTGAATGCTTTGGCACAAAGTGTCTTCACCTCTTCTATTTGCTTTGCAACATATGTGGCTGCATTTCTTCTCTCTTTGAGTACTTCTCGAGGTGTACTGGGTATAACTTGTGATTCCAACTCTATGAATTTCTTATGGAGGTTCTCTGCAATATTTCTAAGTCAAACCACTTTGAATTATACAAACATCTCATTGGTAACTCCTTCATTGGTAAAATTGTTGGAAGCAAGTGTTACGGTTGCGTCGAGTCGGTGTCGGTTTTCCTCCCAAATATTAGATTTCTCTTTTGCTTCTTTGACTATTTTCTTCATCTTATGAACAATCTTATTGTATGCTCTGACTTGCTTGGCTAATGCACTTTCTCTAACCTTCATTTTTTCTACTGTGGAATTCTAAATAGCATATAATTCGTACATCGACAGTGCAGATAAATCCATAGTGACATGGCCCACGATTTTTGCCATGGCACTTAGCTCTATTGTCCCCAAGTTGAGTGCTTCACCCAACACTTGATTCTTTATTGGTGGGATGGGTATTGACACATCACTAGGTCGTTCCTTCGATGGGATAGCTAAGTCTTGCGTCTTAGACAATTGTGGTTTGTAGTTGACCTCCACACTTACTTCTTCCACTGCCTTATAAAGTGTTTGTAATAATTCTATGATACTACTGGTTAGCTCTATTTTTTTCTCATCTATATTCTTGAGGCTTTGATTGTCGATCTTAGTCATTGTTTCAATCAACAATGTATAATCATCATTGGTAAGGCTTGAAGTTCCAGCTGATTTGTTTCCTTTCCTCTTCTTATGACTCCTCATAGACTTCTATATCTACTTCATCTTTTCTTGTACTACTGGGTCTATTGGAGTCTTATTTGACTCCTTCTGGGTATTTTCTGGATTTTCCTCTGGTGGGTTTTCTCTTTGTTGGTTTTCTCCTTGTCCTCCATCCTTCTGCGTGGGTGGATAGTTCTGTTGCAACTCTTCATCATCTGACAATTGATCATATGCAACATGAAATTTCCATTCTTCCTTCCAATCTTGAATAATGGCCTCAATTTCGGTAGTCGACAGCTGATACTGTGTCGCAAGACATTAGCGCTGTGGGTCTTGTGGCAACTGCAATAAGATATGATGGGCTGTAGCCAAAAAATCGATAATGTTTCTCATCTTCTTAACGATCACCTTGGTAATTCTAGCTTGCTTTCTGACATGATACCGTAGGGCCCATGCTTGCAAAAAGAAATCTACATTGTTGTCTTTTTTCCTATGCTTTAAGTCTTTTTTGAACTAGATATTCTGGTATTATGCTCCTCGACATAGAATGGGCACATCTACTCCTAGGTAGTTTGTTGGTTCTGCCCATGCAACAAACAAAATAAAAATAAGTAGCCATGAATAATGAAATGTGTCACCTTTCTCTTGTTCCTCCTCCACATTTTCTGACATCTCATTTAGTAGATATTGCAACCAGTTGAGTTGAACACCTCCTACACATAACTTTGCCACAACAATCATCCTCGTGGTGCACTAGTTCAGTCACATCTTTCGTAGTAGTTTTGTATATAATATTTTAGTTGCGAATCGAATAGTATAATCAGTGATAGAGGCAATGGAAAATCCTCTAGTGTCTCTGATCAAGTTGTACTTTTATTTGAGTTTATTCGTGAATAAATTGTCCTGTTCTTTTTCGAAAAAAAATTGTGTTGGGTTGAAAACTGCAAGTGGGAGTCCTGTAATCACTGCTATAAGCTTGAAATCAACATAAACCTTCCATACAAGCCATAGAAATCCACCATGGAATGACACTAGAAATTGTTTAACACATGCATTCACCTCTACACTGCGACCAAAATGCAACATGTGCATGAGTGACAACAAACCAGATTTATCTAGTCCTCTTTCCCATTCCATTGGAACTAAGTGGGTAGGGTGATCCTCTATCTTGTGGACATCAACCATGTATTTTTCAATTGCGAACTCTAGAAATTTCCTTAGTTCGTGGTCGACAAGGTCATCTTCTTAATATTTCGGAGTATGTTCACTGTTATCCGAACTCCTTTCGTTACATTCGGTATTTCCAATGAGTATCTTGCATTCTTGGAAATTAGAATCTTAGGTGCATTATATGGTCTGAGAAGACTATAATCTGGAAATATGGTGGCGGAGCTTGGTTCTTCAACATCTAGTGGTGGTGATACCACTTTATTATGGTTACTAGATCGCTTCCTCTTTCACGTGATAGGTGGGTCTGGTCGTAACCTTACTTCAGGGATGAATGGCATCTGCTCATCTTCTCCTGCAACCACAACCTGCAGTGGAACATATGTGACAGTGGCTTCCATAATGGGTGTTGGCAAAGGGGTCGTGACATCAGATTCTACAACAACACTTGTACTGGAAATAGATATGACCATACTCTAAGAAAACTCACCTCAAATTTTTGAGTTGTAGACACAACAACTCAATTTACTCGGTTGGGTGAAAACATAATGAATGATACTTCGGGGTGAAGATGATACGCATTCATCCATTTGAGCAGTCTTTCCTTTGCACAAGAGGTCAATAAATTAGAAAGGTGGCAATGATTTCTATCACATGGGGCGATCTTCCAATTCATTACAAGGAAACCACCACTCAACCGTCACTTTCCATATCATTTCAATGGAAGTTATTGTGCAATAATGATGAAAGTGACAAAAATGTATGCCGCTGAAATATCCTACGTCCATAATTCAACTACGACCAGTTGTATTCTTACGACCAAATTTTCTCATGCAACAACTCACTTCTTCCTGCTACAGGTATTTATCCTTAGACACATTCCTTCCCTTGCGACAGATGAATATTGCGTGTCACTATTTTTCTTCTGGGATAGGTAGATAGTTTGCATAATCTTTTCTTATTCCTCAACTAACACATTGTCTGTGACTAAAAATAATAGTTTTGTCCTTTTTTTAAAATTCAACTAGGTTTTGGATATCCTAGTAAGGCTTTAGCCAACTTTCATTCACCAATCCTTTGAGAGGTGTTCAATCTAATTTTTCCAGTTGTACTGTGCCTCCTTCAGTAATTTTGATGACAACATAAGGCCACAACCAATGTTTTTTCAGCTTGTCGGTGTGCCTTAAGAACTTACTATCATAGTGGATGACAAGTCCTCTGACCCAAAATCACTTATTCTTAATGAGCCGGTCATGCCATACTTTCTGTCATTGCTTTCCAACATTTCGATGATAACCTGCGACAAAAAGTTCTTCCTCCAGCTCCACATATTGCGACAATATTTCTTTGATAGCACCACTATCATTCATTTCTTTAATTGCAACAATCCTTAAATTGGGTACATATTATTCCATCAGAGTGACAAACTCTTTTCCACACACTAACCAGAATGGAGTTCGACCTGTCAACTTCTTACAGGTTGTGCGATATGCTCACAGTACCGCAACAATTTTATGGTCCTAGTCATCTCTTTGGACATAGAAAATATTTGTCAATGCGTTCTCTAGGATCTTGTTGAATTCTTTGATAAATCCATTCACTTGTGGGTGATATGGTGTTGTCTTCCTATGTTGTATCTAGAATTATTTAGTTAATTCTTCGATTAGGTGATTGAAAAAGTGTGTACCTTGATCACTTTTCAAAAAATATGGGCATCCAAATCTAGTGACAATATTTTCGAACAAAAATTTGGCAACAGTTGCAGTAGTACAATCCTTTACTTATTTTTCTTCGTCCCATCTAGTCGGGTAATCCACTGCAGTAATAATGTATCTTGCGCATGTTCACTTTCCTGGTGGGTTAATAGGTCTGAGAAAATAAACAGGCCATTTTTCAAATGCCTACAAATTTATTTGAGGTACTAGCGACATTTCATCCCATCGTGATGGTTTTCCATATCTCTGATAGATATCACAATTGCGACAGTATTCTCTAGCATCCGCATGCAAAGCGTCCGACCATAATCTTGCTTGCAATATCTTGTGCTTTGCATATTTTCCAACATAATGTCTTCCTATGACACTATCATGCACTTAATTTAATATCATTGATCGCTCATGTTTCAATACACAACGATGAATAATTTTATCATGTCCCATTTTATACAGATGTCCAACTATCAATTGGAAGTCTGCAACTCGCACCACTAATTGTTTTTTTTGTGTAGTACTAAATCCTTCGGGTGCATATAAAGTACTCATAAATTTTTATAATATCTCTGTATTGGTCATCAAATATCGTGGTCGCAAATAGTTGTGCATCAGGATGACTATCGTCGAGGTTCATAGGTTCTTCTCCACTTTCAAGTCTTCATAGGTGGTCTGGTCCTGAATTTAGTTGTCCTGGCTTAACAATAATTTCAAAATAAAATTCCAAGAAAAGGAGGGGCCACCGATAAATATTCTCCCCAACAATGGCTTTTTCACCCGATATTTCAACATTGAATGGTTTATGAACATATTGAAATTTACACCTAACAAATAGTGTTGAAATTTCTATAGCGCATACATTGTAGGTAAGATTTCACTTTCAGTCATAGTGTAATTCTTCTATGTTGTTGACAATTTCTTGTTAGTGAAGGCGATAGGATAATCAATGGGTCCTTCTTCAGGCTGCACGAGTACAACACTGAGTGCGACAGATGACGCATTGACATGTACCTGAAATTCCTTCTTCTAGTATGGAAAAACTACTATGGGTGTTGTGACCATGTTGTTCTTTAGGAGATCCATACTTTCTTGGCATTTTTCTGTCCACTCGAATATAATGTTTTTTTTGACAATTTTTCCATCGGAGTAGTTACCTCTCCATATCCTTTGATAAGTTTTCTATAATATCCTGTATGTCCCAATGTCATTTTGAGTTGCTTCACTGTTCTAGGGGTTGGTAGGTTGATGATGATCATAATTTTAGTAGGGTCGATCAGGATTCCATTATGACAAATGACATGGCCCAACAGAATTCCAAACGGGGCACAAAAGATACATTTCTTTAAATTCAACAAAAATTGATAATGTCGACACCATTGTAGAATCATTATGAGGCTCTCAATGTGATCCTTTATGAGCCCAAACACCATCCAATCATTGAATTAGACCTCAAGAAACTTATGAATAAAATAATTAAACGCAACCACTACTATCTTGTAAAATATAACTGGGGAATTCTTGAGTCCAAAGGGTATGAATGTGTATTGAAAACATCCCCACTTCGTCACAAAGGTTTTCTTGTGTCGATATTCCTTTGCGATTATGATATGATGGTATCTAGAGAACCCATCAGTAAAAGAATAAACTTCTTAACCCTGAACCTTTCTAATATCTCATCTGTAAACGGAGCTGAAAATAGGTCATGTAGGTAGGAATTGTTTATCTTTCTTAGGTCGATGTAGATGTGTACTTCACCGGTAGTATTTGTATCCTGTACTACTATCAAGTTGATCAATTCTGATTCTTCAACCAGTTCTATGATACCATCATCTAAAATTCGATCTAGTTTTGTCTTGACATTTTCTTTATAACGTAGATGCAGTCGGTATGGTGGCTGCTTCATAGGCCTTGATCCAGGATTTAATAGTATCTTCATCTCTCGAAGGTCTCCAACATTCCCCTTCATATCTGAAAATTTTGTAAGGAACAGATCCTGGAATTCATGAAGTAAGTATGTGATCCTCCCAATAGTTTCATCATCCCAATAATCCCTAATCTTAGTGAACTTGGGATTCTTTAGAGATCCAATGTTTACTTTCTTGGTTTTTAATCGATTTACGAACTGGTTACTTGAAATACCAAGTCCCTCCACCGCGTCAGTACCTTCATATTTTGGGATGTTCATGTCTTGCAAGTCATCATCATTAGGTCCACTTGTCACATTATAACACTCCATCTAGTGTTGTACTATCTTTTTTCTCTGATTAAAGTTTCACGTCAACATTGGGATATCTTCGAATATATTCGTCTTGATCACTTGCAGCACAACACCAATTAAAGGATGGTCATCTGCAAAATATAATGTTTGTGTAAAATTAGCGATGAGTTCATCCCATTCAATAGTCCCTCTTTGTAGCTCAATTGATGTGTACCATTTCCTTAGTATCATATCCAATGTATGTACAAAATGATGAACCCATTCATGTCGCGGGCATGCCTTCCATGTCGCACGATAGTATTCAATATGCTCAACAAGATTAGTCAATCATGTGTTCCTATGACCAATATAATTGATATTCTCTCCAAATTGTATATCCATCAATTTTTGGCAGTGAGGCCAGTCTGAGATAGATTGTTTATGCGCAACCCACCATTTGGAAGGTGTAGCTTTCAATGTAAAGTCCAGAGAAGATAAGCGTTGGTGATCTGTAATGTTTTCTTCGAATTTTGTTAGAAAATATGGTAGGTTAGGTAATCCTTCATATGTGGGTAGCTCACTTGCCTCACTACCTTCCCATCGCACAGACTGTGCAATTCTTGTGCATCTTCTCATTGCTACTTCATGGAATCGGTTCTGCGAGTTTTCTAAGGCTTCTCCTATATCTGATGTACATGAACTAAAACTTTTCCAACTAATATTTCATCGATCATTTGGTTTACATAATCATCCCTTCTAGACGTGATGTTATAAATATGGTCCATATAATCTCCTTGTCTTTCACTATTCACTTATTTGACATATCTCTTTCCTTCCAACAGATCAAATGGTGTGACAACCCTTAGCTATGAATATTCAAATGTTAAGATTATTTTCTTAAATTTTATAATTGTTTGATTATCAATCACCAATTTGATCCCTATAAGTGTGGGATATGGATTTGTATCGTCCATAATATCCATCGCTTCAAAATCAACATAAGTTTTTAGGCCTTCTATTTCAACGGGAACTTGAGTTAGTCGACTGATAGGCATAACCTTCGACTGATTCACTAATCGGAGTTGGAAAGGAGACCATACAAGTCTCATCTTTTCCATTTTCTCCCATGTTTGTCTAGTCAAAATGTTGACATCTGATCCCAAGTCTAGAATAATATAATCCATATCATAGTCTCCTATTTGTGAAGTCGTCCTTAGTTCGCGGCCAGTATTGAATCTTTTCCCTATATGATTAACCCCTTTTTATGGTCGCACCTCTTCTTAGGGTTCTTCTATCAAAGCTGTCAATTCCATGATAACATATTTATCTTAGATTAGCTTTAAGCAAGTTTTAAAGAATTCTTTTACTTTACTAACCTTTTCGGTCCGTTTCTTTTGGAGATGTTGATTAAATCTGTCAGGAATTTCCAATATTGATCTTCTTGAAGTCAGCACTTGTTTACTATCAAGGAATTTATGTCATGCATACAAGAATAGTTCCTTTTCTTTTTGGACATTGAATCATGCTTTCCTTTGTGTCATTGGTTGCACCTGCAGTTTCCCATATAGTGGTTCTTGATATGCTCATGTCACAACACCTCCTCTTGTTACAAAATCTATATGTGGATCCCTTGGTTCAACAAAAATATTATGGATATTCTGATTTGGATTCTGTAGTGGATTCAAATTCCCCCCATTCCTATTGTGCCACTTCACAATCAACTGGGGACAATTACTTGGCAGTATGTTCAAAATATTTGTAATATGAGCATTTCATAGTAGGACTTGTGTAGTCCTTGACAAAAATTTTAGGATGCCCACAATCATAACATATGATTTCGCCTCTCCCGTGGCCAAATACTCCTCCTTGTCTTTGACCTCTAAAGTTTCCACTCCCCCTGGGTTGAGGGTATTGTTGTTGCAAATACTGGTTCTGAGGGTATTGGTTCTGAGGATATTGAACCAGTGGATATTGAAGCTAAGTCCGCTCAACCTGCAATTGTTCTTCATTCTTGCTTAAATAAGTATCAATTGTTTTCCTTGCAGCCGCTGATATGCCCTGCAGTCTTTCTCATCATGACCTAATGATCGACAAAAATCGTAGTATAAAATCGACAGGACACTTACAATATTCTGTAAGTACAAGCACTCTTCTGACCGATGGCCTCTAGTCTAGAATATCTTACACCAAGGAATCCCTTGTGTATTTATCAGGCTCGGTGCTCCTGATGCAACATAATTCATATATGCCAAGAAGGTTTCTTTGTGGTGTCCCTTTGTTGTACATATTGTACACTAGAGCTCTTCTTGTAATTCCTTCCCTTTCTTAATAACTTGAATTTTCAACATAAGGTTCTCTAGTTGTGACTATATTTGCATCATTTTGACACCATTCTCTCCAATAGATGGGGATTCCAATTTCATAGCAAGTTTGAGAGCCTTGGTCTGCGACAAAATATTTTGATGCATCAGGGGGATAAGGATTTGTGGCTACAATGCTACAATAAACCATTCTTTGTGTTGAACATCGACAACTAGAAACTTACTTTAGCCATCAATGTCTTAAATCTCTGTTCGAAATACCAAACAACTTCTGTAGGAAATTGTTTAATTTCTTTAATCTGTATAATGCTCTGTGACTCAGATTTGGGCTTCATGAATTCATCTATTAGTCTTGCTCATATTTGATCTAATGTTTTATATGGGACTTCTGTCAAAACCATAGAGAATTTCATGTACCAATCCAATGCTTGACCCCTAAGGGTTGTGATCATTTGATCCTTCTTGATGGCTTCATCTTAGACCTGTCGCAAGGTCCACACAGATTCACAAATAAACCAATGTTTCTCTAGGTCTTCTAACCCATTTCCATTAAATATTGGTAACTTACTATCATTCTCGGTTATTCTATTCGTTCTAGGCACTATTTGGCTAGTGGGAATACCTCGTCCACTATTCCCATGACTATTGTTACCTTGATTGACAAACCCACTGGGATATGAGTTTCTAGATATTACCATCGAAGATGTACGTGAGGTAGTGGGTATGGTGTACTCACACTCTGGATTTGGAGCTTCTTATTCCTCCTCTTTTTCAGGTATAGGCTGGTATTCCTCTTCCTCATCGAAATAACCTTCTTCAAAGTGCAACGCCGAATCAGAGTATTTCGTTCTAGTCGTGTTGAAAATTATTCTTCTGGTCCCAGTCCTTCTCCTCTTTCCCGACCAAAATATTCTTCCACTCCTTAAACTCCCACATTCTATTTCAGTTTCACTATAACCAGGAAACATCTCATCTTACTATGCTCCATTTTTCTCAAACTTCTCTTGTGACATATCCTAGGTCTCTATCAACAAATATTTATTCTTTAGACTCCATGCTTAATATCCCTTTCTCGCATACAAGCATCTTGATCCAAACGTTTAAAGTCTTCAAATAACAACTTCTAGGTCCTTAGAAAAATTTTCTTTCTACCTCACTATATGATTATGTCGTTTCAACAACAAATTCAGTGATATATCCTTCCAAAATACTATCAACCTAGAACTCAACCGCCATAGATATGGGGTTCCTAATAATTTTTAGTCACTGAATCAACTGAGGACCCCAATCTATCGGTTCTCCCCCTTGAAAGTTTCTCTGCTAGGTTGCTATCCTCAACAACCATTCATACAACAAAACATGCAATTCACAAAAGAAAATATCATGAATTTCTGTATAGAGGTATCACTCCAACCAACCAGTTAGATTCAACCGAGATCCTTCACTTTCTTTCCATGCATATTCTGTTTCCTTGGAATCCACCCAATCTTGAATTTTTGGCTTCATCGGGTGCCACAACATATCCCCACTAAAATGATTTATGGTCCTGATAATGGAACGATTTGTTGGATTTCTCCCTTGGTTGACCTAGGTTCATATCCTTGGCTGTCAAAAAAGACCCAAATAGAGGACCAATAGACCAAGGATTAGTCGACATCACCTATGATGTAGATGTAGTCTCACCCAAGATATCCTTATGGGGAACTATGAGAATCAGGTTTCTATAGTTAGGTGGGTATTTCTACTCTTGTTGTTAGTTATCACAACGCTCAACTGAAGCCATGGTTTATACTTATTATACCTTCTATTTTCATTCAAGATACCAGTCTAATTACCGGTCGACACATATCATAATAATCAACATAATAGCCTTATTACATATTCATTCAATAAGCAGTTTGAGATACACATATGAGGGATTATTCATAAACAAATGCAGAGCGACACATTCTTATTTAATCAATGATACATAGAGACAAAAGTTAACATAGAAAACCATATGGGAAAAACCATAAAGGTGCTCTTCATCTAGCATGAGAAATATATTAGCACCTTTGATCTGCGCACTCAGCTTACAAACTCTTCTCTAGGTATTCTAAAAATTTAGACATACTTCTCTCATGTCATGTTCTCAGGTTTTAGGTCTAGCTACTTCCTCGCTCCTCTGTTGATCCACACATAGCCTGAATCACTCCTCTAGATAATTTTCTCTCTTGTTCTCTTCTCTAGAAACAATCAATAACCCACATCAGTTTCAAACACAGCCTGGATCATTCCTCTAGCTAATATGCTCTCTGATTTTCTTCTCTAGCAACAATCAATAACCAACATCAGTTCCGCACACAACTTGGGTTTGCCATTTTATAAGATTCTACCTATCCTTATCAACCAACTCTTTTCTATTAGCTGACAGGATGCCATTTCTATTCTTGTACATTCAACTACAACTGACAATAGGCACTATCGACCCAATATACAATGATGCTTTATTACCTTTAGTGTGCTTTATTCTAATTAAATCCTTACCCATGATCAACTGAGTCGTCCTTTTCACTGCTTTGCTCTTCTTCTGTTTCATTTTATTCCATCAAGACTTCTCTAATCGCCAATCCTTCCATCATGGATGCTCTTCCATCAAATCTTCTCTTATCGCCAATCCTTGTGTTATGGTTGCTCTCCCATCACAACTTCTCTTACGTCGCATCTATTTTTGTGTATTCTGAACAGGATCTTTATCTTCCTGAGTAGAATTATTGCTGAATTATACCTAACTTGTCCTCGAGCCAACACAAGCCATCTAAGTGGGAGGATTATTTGTATTTAGTTGATTTTTCATATAATAATGGATATCATGCTTCTTTGAAAACGATCCCATTTGAAGCTTCATATGGTATAAAGTGCAATACTCCAATTAGTTGGGAAGTCTAGTAGGAAACGCAATAATTGGGCTAGAGTCACTCAAAGAAATGGAAGAGAAGATGGTGAAGGTGAATTATAATTTGAAATCAACAAGTGATAGGAAAAAGAGTTATATAGAGAAGTGTAGAATACTAAGAGAGTTCATGGTTGGAGAACATGAGTAATTGAAAGTTAGACCATAAAAGAGCTGCATAAAGCTAGGTATTTTTCCTAAGCTAATAGATAGCTAGGTCCTATAGCATATGAACTTGCATTTCCTACTTTCATAAAGTTCATGAAGAATTTCATGTATCACTATTGCGTAAGTATGTATATGATCTTAACTATATTATCAATTGAGCTAGTTGATTTAGGTGGAAGAAAAAGGAGA
This sequence comes from Pseudotsuga menziesii, assembly GCA_001517045.1. Classification (NCBI taxonomy): domain Eukaryota; kingdom Viridiplantae; phylum Streptophyta; class Pinopsida; order Pinales; family Pinaceae; genus Pseudotsuga; species Pseudotsuga menziesii. The sequence goes on from LPNX010596791.1 coordinate 347,211, forward strand.
TATGTAGGTACAACCAGTATGCATCTTGGACAAGAAGTCGACATTGATTTGAGACATAGAAATAGTGCATGTAAAGGTCCAATGGACCCACTACAACACTGAGGAAACAATTTGGGAGCTATAGGATGTTGTGAGGGAGGAATGTCTGCATCTATTTTATTTGAAGTAGATTTTTGTTAATGTACAGAGTTGATAAGAATTGAGGATAATGCTTAATTAAAGGGGGAGGGGGATGCAACACCCAATTTGGACCTCATAATCTAAATGAGTATGTATTAACAAAGAGGATATAAACTTGGCATATTTGGTTTAGGATGACAAAGATATTGTAATGATGTACATTTATCTATAATTCAAAAACCTTGATGTTTACAAACAAAGAAGGACAAAAAGGGATGGGGGGATATAATTCCACAAGTGGGGGAAGTGAAAGAGGGATAAGTGGATAATACCTTATTAATTTGTTAATTTTATAAGCCCTTAGGCCTTGATTATAAAACCTATATAATGATATATCTAAAGGTCCCTAAACCCATGATTATGAGGGTTGACATATTTAATTTTTGTTTATTATTATCTTAATATAGGATTAAAGGGGGTAAATGTGGGATCCTCATGTGTTATACCATGTGGAGAGTTATGATCACTCAAATATAATGCTTAGAATTGGATTATTCAATCCTTCATTCGTGATGATTGTCTATATGAAATGTGAGGAAGAGGAAAGGAAAAAAATCTCTAGAAACTAAGGATTGTACTTTCATGGGAGGCTTATCCCATTTCCTATATGATTGTTGTTAATAATGATGGTGCAATTTTGACAGGAATTTTGTTAGGGTCCTAAACCCCCCAACTTTGTCAATGTACAAGGCCATAAGGCCCATTAATTAGTTAGTGGGTAGTATCTTAATGTAAAAAGGCCTTCCTTATTGAATAAATTTCCTTGGGTAGTGGACTCTCATTAATAGCAAGACCACAAGTAGTTAGGGTATTGTCTATTGAAACCCTATATATGGAGTAATAAGATATTTAAGGTTTAGTTAAGAATTGTCATTGTATTTGGAGCTTTTCTCTTGAAGGTTTCCCACTTGAAGACGAAAGTGAACATTAATATCTATTGTATTAATTATCTTTTGTTTTTGTCTATATTTTCTATGAATTTTTGGGTTTAAGAATATTGCAAGTGGTATCATAGCTCTTTCTTGGTTCAAAGTGGAAGAATTTTATAGGGTTTGGATTTTTTAGATGATCCACCTTGAAATTTTTGGTCCTATTTTTTTTCCTATGTTGTTTTAGGATATGAAATTCATAGAGTACAACAAAGACACGAGGTAATTTGTATCCAAAATTTAGCTTTCATATTACAATACATTTGGATATATACTGTATCCAAGTTAAGGTATTTTTCCTAGGGTTTGGCTCTTTAAAATGAGTCATTTTGAAATTTTCACTCCATTTTTTCCTATGAAGCTTAAAGGTCCAAAATTTGCAAGGTATAGAAAGGACATAGGGAAGTAACTTGTATCCAATTTTCAACTTCTGGGCCACTACTATTTTAAAGATACACTTAGTCTAAGTAAGGAAATTTGAATGGTCCAAAATCTATCCTTAAACAAGTGTTATGGGTAAAATATTATATCCAATTCACTAAAATCCCATGGAATTGTAGAGTAGACATATCAAATTAATGAAGAACAAAAATTTAGAGCAATAAGTGCATAAATTTCAGAGTTAATGAAGCATCTAAATTGTCTCCAAATTAAGGTTTATTTCTCAATTTTGGCCTCAAAATTGACCTTGAAAAGTAAATTATTTTCCAATAATTGTAATGCTCTTTTTGGGTCAACGAGCTCAATTTTTAATTTTTTATAGATATGTGTTTTGGAGTCTTGAAATAATACAAAGATCTAGCATTTAGTGGGTAAACCTGCAATTGGGGAAGCATACACAAAAAAAATACAAGGGTACTTAAGACACCTTGTTGTACACCCTTTCAAGCTCCATTGGTACCCATTTGAGTAGTACCACATAAGAAAACACCTACATATGGAATTTCAATACCAAGTATAGAACCGACTTTAGATAAAACTAATTGACCATCTTGTTACTATAGTACACCTTGCAGTGCACTCTTGTAACATTTGTTGGTACCCCTCCAAGTAGTACTACATCAACAACATTTGTTTATATAATTTCACTTCCAAGTACTCTTGGGTATGTGAAAATTCCCTTGGGTATACTTAGAATCAACTTTAGATAATAAAAAAACTAGTCACCTTATTACTATACTACACCAAAAATAACACTTGGGTATATCACTATCTAGTACCTGGATAGTTGAGTAGTATGGCTAAAAGCATGGTTGAGCCTCCTTAGTTAGTTCCTTGAGATATTGTTCCAAATACTATTGTTGGAACCCCACATGTTTAGCAGAGATATATAGAACTTGACACTCCCTTATCCTTAGGACATGACATTCCCCACCCATGGTGGAACACTATAAACCACCTCACACCATGACCCCAAACAATATGGACACCTTATTTACTTCCATTAGGTTGGAAAACATGGAATCTCAATACACAAATCTTAATGACCGGATTCAACACATTCAACATACCATCGACAAATGGGATCAAATATGGGAATATAAGTTGGATACAAAATTAGACCGCTGGGAGAACAAGTTGAATGCAAAGTTGACACATTTGATAGTTAGTGATGTACATGCAGAAGAATATGAGAATGCACAACACAGTGAGACACACCATGAATAAACTTATCACTTAGGACTATTCATCTAATAGAAACCCCCTTCGTGTCCTAATATAAATAAACCACACTCTATGGATAATAACACTTAGAAACATTTTCCTAAAGTATCTAACTTAAACAAGTTTGATGGTTCTAACCCATCATGATGGGTTACTCAATTGGAATATTACTTCTCTCTTCATGGTATTATCAATGCCATGATAAAACTTAAGGTGGGGGTCTCATATTTGGATCCAGAATGTTTACGATGGTGGGAGTGGCATAAAAGGATCATCAATGCCACATTTCTTAGAGTCTATTTGTTAAATATATCCATGAGAATTATAAGCGATATCCTCACTATTTAGGGTAGATTACCAAGTAACACAAAAAAATATCAATCACAGAATTGATCTCATCCTTTGAGAAATTAGTGATCCATACAGAGAACTTAACATATTATTTATATAGATAATGTTTCATTAGTGGCCTCCATGGGGAAATTAAAGAACACATTAGAATTCAACATCCTGTAACCTGGATGGAAGCATCATAGAGGTTTATAGAAGCAAAGATGATGATCAATGCACAAACCAACAAACCATGTTCCATTCCCCACTCAAACACTACATAGGTAAACTCCTCAAGCATAATTCCTTCTCCTCCCTTGAAAGTAGAGAAGTTGTCTCCATAAAAAATGGTAGACCGACAAAGACACATACTTTGCGATAATGTGATGAAAAGTATACTCCAGCTCATAAATTCAAAGAAAAGTTATTTTACATTGATGCAAATACTCCTACCCATTACAAAAACATCGATATGGAATATACCCCTAAGTTGGAGAATATTGACCAAACTTATACCATGCAAGAAGAAGTAGAATTTGAAGTTGATCAAGAAGAACAACTCATCTCTCTCAATGCTTTCTCCAATACTTTATCCTTAGAAACCCTAAAACTTCTGGGTTGCATCAAGCATTACAAAGTGGTAGTATTGGTTAACAGTGGAAACACACACAATTTTATTCACCAATGGGAAGCCAAATAACTCCATTATCATGTCCACATTGTTCCCAAATTTCAATTTATGATTGTCAATGGTGGAATTACGAAATTTTGGGAGAATTGTGAAAATGTGAGGCTCTAGTTGGGTGATTATCATCTCTGAGATCATATGTTGGCCATCAATAAGGGGTTCTAATATAATTTAGGGGTAGGGTGGCTAGAAACCTTATGGATATGGAATTCAAAGTATTATACTTGATATTTACTCAAAAATATCATACTCACACCCTCAAAGGGATCCATGAAAGCTCTTCTAAAATATTAAGTTCTCATAAGATGGAAAAATTATTGAAGAAATGCCACTCTGGAACTATTTCTCACTTCCATGCCATAAAGGCTTGGGACAACACCACACCAGAAATCCATCCTAACTTAAAAAAGGTTTTGGAAAAACATCAACATGTCTTTGAGACACCAAAGGGTTTACCCCTATATAGAGGCAAGCATGATCATGGTATACCCTTGATTCTGGGCGCTCAACCACCAAATGTATACCAGTATAGAAAATCATTTGCAGGAAAGAATAATATTGGAAGGATCACCCATGAGCCACTGGAGCCGGACACATTCATCCTAGCACTAACCCATATTCATGATCATGGTTTTAAAGCAAGAAAGGAATGAGTAGATGTATTTTGATTTTTGTGCCTTTGTATGGAATGATGTAACGTCCCGGTTTTGACCCCATTTGCATGATGTATAAATTGTAAGTAATCATGGTGAGGAGCTAAAGGAAAAATCCCCACCATCGATTTGGTTGTGTATGTTTCGATAATGGGGATGGTTGCCGAAGGAATGTCGTGCTATCCGGCACCTTATAATTTGACATCATGTAAATACGCACATCAAATAAAACTAAAACCACAACCAGCTACGGCAGTGCAATGTTGAATGAAAAGGGCATGGTTCCAAAGGATAAGGGGTGGGTGATATCAAACCTTGGTCTATGGGGGGAAAACCCATGTGTTGCCACCTTGTTTATTTGTTACCTTTCTTGCCTCTTCCAACCTCTTCAATGTCTTGTTTTGGGTAGTTGAGGCAGTTATGGCTGCTGGTGGTTGAGGCAATCATTGTTTTTGGGAGTGGGGTGTCAGGATTGTCAGTCCCTTGCCCACACGCCCACTCCACCCACGACGACATTCACTCCTCTCTCCCACGACTCCTTTCTCACCATGGTCTGTTGGTTCCTCACGTTCTGCTGTTCATCCACGCGCAGAGGAGGTTCGGCTTCCTCACGCTGGTTCACTCCCAACGCAGGGACGCGCGTAGCAGGAGGTCGACTCAGTTCCCTCACGCGCTGGTCGGTTTACTGTTGGTCCATGTCCTCACACAGGGGCTGAGTGAGGAGGGTGTGCAATCTTTGTTCAGGGGATCCTTATGCAGAGGTCGGGTCTGTGTTTCCTCACACACAGGCAGTGGTTCTGTTGGATCTCACACAGCCAGGAAAGGAGCTGCTTATTGGTGGTCATCCACGTTTTCCATAGAGTGGAATCGGGTATGTTTTCCTCTGTGTTTTGCTGTTGGGTGCAAGTTTTCCTCACACACAGACCGTTGGAGTCGTTTCCCATGTCGTGAGCCGTGCTCACTGATTGCGTTCTGGGACTATTGTCTTCCCCGCGAATTTTGTTGGTTGTGGTGTCCAATTTCATTTTGGACCACTATGGATTTCCAATCCATGGGTTGAGTTTTCCTCTGTCCATGCTGGGAGTTGGCCGCTCCTCTGTTTTGTGGGCTGTGTGATGTTGCCCAGCCGTTACATTGGTGAATTGTGTGTGCTGCTGGCTGAGTTTTTCCTTGTTTTGGAGCTGTGGATTGTTTCCATCATTTCATTGTGAGTTTGGGCTGCTGATATACCCTGGTTTGGGTGTTGTTGATGAGTTGTTTTTACCACGTTAGGGCCAAGAACAACTCTGTGTTGCCTGGTGGACTTGAGTTGTGCTCATCTTTTTTTTGGGATTATCCATGGTTGTCCTTGCCTTCTTCACAACGCTGTGAAGGAATCGTTTTGCTGCAGGTATGCAGTGGTTGTCCCTTGGACTGCGCTGGCTTGGCCGATCTGTTGATGGCCTGATAAACCCAGCTGTGTTGGCCTGAGGGATGTGTCCCTTGGCTATGTGTAAGCCTGCATTGACCCTTATCCTTGAAGGAATCATGCCTAGCTCGGGGGTGGCAGCGTTGCTGAGAGATTGATGAGCACGCTGGCCTATGGTTGGGTGGAACGTTGCAGCGACGTAGCTGGTTGTGGGACAAGTTCTTCATCAGAAGATAAGTTACCTTGTCTGTCCCATCTCTGCAATTATATTGATGTCAAATGAATTGTAATGAACATGTTGAATGCTAGAATTGTATGTGTGTTTGCTTCCGCTGTATGATTGAAGAATTATGCATCTGTGTATGCTTGTATGTTTAGCATTCATGTTATGTTAAGTTTCTTTAATTTCAGCACTGATGTCTTTTGTTTATGTTCATGCGGTTGTTTGCCCAGTTGTATGTGGTGTTGGTCGCGTCCTCTTCGCCGGTTTAAGGGATGGGGACGTGACAGAATGGTATCAGAGCAAAGGTTGCAACAATGGGCCTCTATGGGCCATGAAGGAGGCAGTGACAGAAGGTAGAATTACCTTCTATGTCCAGCAGAACAACAACAAACTTCAAGAAAATCGCTATGTCGAGCAGAACAACAGCAAACTTCAAGAAAATCACCTAAGTGTTGATAGTCGGAACACTTAGTGGTTCAGACTTCCGCTGTAGCGGAAGAGCTAGCAGAAGCACGCCCGACGGAGGATGTTCGGAGGGAAAATTTGGAAAATCACCCAAGTATGCGAAGTTCGTCGGAAGAATTTAGTCTATCGGGCGTCTGTCGTTGCAGATGGCAAAGCAACTATGCATCCAACGTGTAAGTTCTGCGACCGCCGACTCCATGAAGAAGTTTGAAAATTTGGTTAAGTGTTGGACAGTCGGGAGACTTAGCGGAATTGACTTCTGCTGTGGCGGAAGAGTTAGTGGAATGGACTTTTGCTGTAGCGGAAGAGTTATGGGAAGGCGTGCCGACGGGAGCAGTTGGAAAGGAAATCGAAAAAATTTTCCATGCGATTTGGCGTCCGTCAAAAGGAATTAGTGTTTGGCGTGCCGCCGTTGCGGAAGCCAAAGGCACTAGCCTTCCGAAGTGTAAAGACCGCCGATGCCCGAAGTTAAAATTTCACTAAGTAAAGAGCGGCCGTTGGAAGGAGTTCATGTTGGTGTGCCATAGTTGCGGAAGCCGAAGACATTAGTCTTCCTATGTGAAAAGCCCGCCGTCGGAAGGAAATAGCGTTTCATGCTCCGTCGTTGCATATGCAGATGAAATTGCTGTGCCGCCATTGCAGCTGTTGGTAGAACTAAGTCACCGATGAAGAAGAAGTTAAGGGAGCTGACCAAGCGGCAAAAGAAAGGGAAATTTTTGAAAATTTCTCTAAGTCCGAAAAACATCGGCCGTCAGAAGCTTAAAGCTGTTTGTCTGCCGTCGTTGCGGAAGTCTAAAGAACTAGACTTCTGATGAGAGAGGACTTCCGATACCGTCTGCTGGAAACCGTCAGAACGTTTAGATGTTTGGGTAGCCGATGCGGTAGCCCGAATCAGAAGAAAATAGAGGTTTGATGTTCCGCCATTGCGGAAACCAAAGGCACTAGCTCGCCGATGTGAAAAGTCTGCCAACGTCGATCTGGTTGTGCCGCCGAATCGGAGAAAGATTGAAGATCGCGTCTCGCCGTTGTGGCTGTTTAATGGATTGTCTTTTCGATGAAAAGTGCACCCGACCATCGATGAACCGTTGAAGAAGTTAGCCATTTGAGACCCGAAACGGCGGAAGGATTAGTGGTTTTGAGAGCCAATTCTACGGATGGATAATTGGGATAAGACCCGATTTAACAAAGGAAAAATTGAGTTTTTCAAAGGGGATTTTTCAGTGGTTTTCAGTGGGATTTCCAGTAGATTTCGACTGCCTTCTAGTGGGATTTTCAGCTGTTTTACATGATTTACAGTTGGCTGAATTTGGCACCCAGTCCAAAAGCAGTGGAGTGTAAAAATGTAAAGATTTGGTGAAAGTATTCATTCTTAGAAGTGGTGTGGTTTTCACATCTAGGGTCGGAATGAAGCATGTGGACAGGCGGTGGAAAGCTTATCTGGTAGGGAACAAGGATAAGTGACCAGAATCTGAGCATGAAGCAGCAAAGTGCAAATGATGACCGCTACTATCAAATGGACAAATCTGGACAGTTGCATGCCCAGGGGCAGCAAGGACCATGAAGTCAACTCAGCTGCTGTGTGGACAAGGAGTTCCATGCCAGGATGAAAGACTTGAAAAGGGAAGTTTTCCTTAAAACCCTGTCCTACTAAATGTGTTGCATTTCCCAGGTTTTATGCATGAAATTCATGCGGATATGTATTGAATGCATAGGATATTGCATGTTGGTAAGAATATCGGAAATTATATATTTATAATGAACCACTAATGATAATCATGGTGTTGATGTGGCATTAGTGGAAGAACCAACGATGACATGGACCCGGAGGAATATGTTGTTGATGCTAACAATCATGACCAGCAACCCTATGAGGAAAGGGGTAAGGCAACAAGTTCAGGATAAAAGTTGGTGAGCAAATTCTGCAATCTCCTGCAAAGGACCAACCAAATTGGTCACGGCAAGGGTGTAAGTAAGACCCATGTAGGTAAGAGTTTGCTTATGACAAATTCCATGGATTGGTAAAGGTGAGAAACCTCATACCATGAGAATATTAGAATATAGAAAGGTGTCATACCTATATATGATGATGACATTGATTATAGTAATGCATCCTATGTGAAGTGGACACGGTTAGGCCATGCGTGGTATGTTGAATGCATGAGATATTATGAATGACTAATGACTGAAATGATGAATTAATGATAATTATGGAACTGTTTCAAAGGTTGTTATGAATGCAGGATAGTCATGATCAATTGGCTGCCAGAAATTCTCTGTGGAAGAGCAAGGTGGTATGAATGATACGCGTGTGAAGTAAGGAGTATCTAAACATTTCATTTAATTGCATGAATGATATGACTATACCTTGCAATGTTAATATGATGATGATTGCATGCAGTAAATCAGTTTTGGTAATATTGATGTGACTAACAGATGAAAGTATTTGAATTTTATAAATTCTGAAAATGCTTCAGTAATGGTTGTAGCAATGAAAAGGTTATATGCATCCAGACTTACCAAGTGTTTGGTTGATTGAAACTCATGTTTCAGGTGGATTATTTCGAGTATGGCATTGAGAGGTAAGACCCTGACCAATGCCAGAATCTACCATTTAGGAGAAAAGTCTCATGGTTGTAAAAATAGTTGGTATGCATAATAGGTTGTTGAAATTCGAATTGTGAATTTCAGATTTGAGAAATTGCTGAAAACCACTAGCCACTATTGGCTTGCATAAGATTGTGTTTGGTTGATTGAAGCTCAGGTTTCAGGTAGATTATTTTGAGCATGGCAGTGAGAGGTAAGACCCTGACCAATGCCGAAATCTAACATGTAAAAGAGCCAAACCTTATGAGCAGAGTCTTATAGTTGTAAAAGTAGTTGGTATGGGTTGTTAAATTTGAATTGTGAATTTCAGATTTAAGAAATTACTAACGACTACTAATCATTGTTGGCTTGTATGCGATTGTGTCAGGAGGGACGCATGGTAAGTGGGTAATCATGTTATGATAAGTAAGCATAAAATTATAATGGGCATAGTAGTGCTGCTTACAAGAAACCCACAATTAAACAAGTCAATTTCTGTAGTAGACAGAATTGCAAATTCTTATTGAATTTGATTCCTAATGTCATTGCTTGGTTATGAAACGATCAATTTGGATTGTAGTATCAGGTAATGATTGACTGTTTGGCTATTTGATGAATGTGTCAGGGGTACACATTGCAGGAAGATCATATGTGATGACCTGCAAGAGCCAAAATTCATGGGAAGGTTTTCCCTTGGAAAAGGGTTTCGGGTGAAATGCCATGGAACATTTTAGAAATGCCTCGTCTGCACTGCATGTTTGGTAAACAACATGAGTGAGATGGTATAGATTATGTCGGTGAGACATGTGTAGATATGAAACGCAAAAAAAGAAGCAGGGATGAGGGCTTGGTTTTCTTGATAACCTGGTGATTGGAAACCACACAGATAGAACTAGAGGGCTGACTTTCTTCTCCATAACCCCGGGATAGCACTAGAAGGGAATGCAGGGCCTGAGGGACTGTGTAGCAGAGAAAGGACTGATTCCTTGTGCTGGGTGTGTGTGGGTGTCTAGTAGTCAGGCTAGTTCTAGTGTAGGTGTTCCTAGCTCTGCAATGAGCTCACCAGCTTAGCATTTGGCCATTCCCAACTCCTTGATGGCTTGACGATGCCCGATACACATAAAAGGCATGCTGCGTCGGCAAATGGATAAGTGTTCTGTAACCCTTGCTAAGATTATGCATGCTTAATTACTAAATTCCATATGCTGAACGTGTTTTGATTTATTTCCATGATGACCGATTGCTTGAGTATGAATAGGGCCTACATGGCACACACCGGAAGAGAGTGCACACTTTTCTGATGTCGAGTCATGAAAGGGTTTTCAATATTGATTACACTACGCTAGGGAGTGGACGCACTCCTGGTGTCTCAATACTTGATGGTAAATGATATGAAATGTGATTACCATTTTTTAGCAACAACGCTAATGAGCTTGCTTGTATTGTTTGTGTTGCTTGTGTTGACAGGCTAAAGGTAAAGGTAAAAGGTAAGTGGTTGTTGTGAGGGATTGCGGAGTAAGGGGTATTGTTGATATAAGTGTATATTGATATAAGTGTACTGTTGGTATAAGTGTATGTGTTATTGCTGACATGAGTGTATGTTGGGTTGTGATATGCCTGGGGATCCATAGTAGATCCTAGACCTGGAAATGGTCACGGTAAAGTTCCAAGCCCAGTTGACATGAGAATGTACTGGCTGGACATTAAATATTTGATGTTGTGGAGCAGCCGGCGCACTGACCTAACATCTAAGTCCATAGGCGATCCCAAGGCTTGCAAAACGAAGCAGGATCCTGTGGACGAACGAGGAAACACATAATACATATAAGTATTGGATTATTTTGCTTATAAATATACATGTGTATATGATTTGGTTATGATGTTTTAAGCTCTTGTTCTAGAGATAAAACTGATGAGAATGAACGAAACATATGAATCTATTCAATGTTTGAATATAGGTATCGCTGGAAGTGAGGACTATGAGAGCATCCTAGGGGTGCATGTGGACATGTGACTGTCCTGGAAAGCTCGGAATGAGTAGTAAATAAAAAGGTGCTAGTGAGACCAGGAGGTCCTAGAAATTGAGACAAACCATGCAGAGAGACTCCATGGTTTAGAGGTCTGGAATAGACCAAAGACACTAAGTGTCATGATCAAGAAGGATTGGTCCAGCATTCACGATGAAGTGAAAGAGGCTGAGAGCATGAAAAGCCATTGCGGTGATGTGGGTTCCCGGATGGAACAACACAAAGAGGGGGAAAAAAACTCTTACTGCTCTCTCTTGCCTTTTGATTACATATATATATGTGTGTGTGTGTTTATGCATTGTGAAAACAAAGGATTGTTGAATGCATGTATGATTGAGAATGAAATGTGTGTATTTGCTTAAGTAAAATTGTGAATGATGGAATAGTTAATTCCCTGCCCAGGAAGGGACATGAATGAGCTCATGTGCCTGTTGGGAAGGCATGAAAAATATGAAAGCCTCATTGATGAGACTTGGACTGTCATGCCAATTGGGTAATTAACTGACTGATTTTAATGACTATATTATGCTTGGTCTGATAGGATTTCAATGGTGCATTTCACAGGTGAGAAAAGTGAAACCAGGTGGTGCACATTGATCATGGCAGCAGATCAAAAGTTGCTGGACTTAGCTGGAAGTATCCTTCAAGTGATTGCCAAGACCCAAGAGAATATTGGGGAGATGCTCAAGATACAGAGAAGGCAGAGTGAAATGAACCACCAGATTTTGCAAGACTCTATTGGTTTGCAAAGGGAGGTGAAAAGCCTTCTGGGAGCAATCGGCAAGGGAAAGGAAGGTGGATCAGCGATGGGACATTCGTCCAAGTGACCTGATAGGAAACGGTCCAGGCATGAAGACTCAAGGGAAATTGAGCAAGTAAAGATGAAGCAGCCAGTGAGATGCTGGAGCTACGGAGGACATCATTTACGCTGGGACTGCCCAATGAGGGAACATGATGAAGGCAATAGTGGCAAAGTTCCTAGACTTCAGGATCAACTGGAAGCTGAGAACCAGCACGAGAAGTCCATGGAAGACAAGGGGCTTAGTCTTGAACGTTCAAAGTAGATGATTGAACGTGGGACAAATCTGCAAAATTTTGAAATTTTGATGTGCAATTGTATATATATTGTATATGTATTCCTATGTATTCGAACACCGAGGACGATGTTATTCCAAGGGGGAGAGGAATGTGACATCCCGGTTTTGACCCCGTTTGCATGATGTATAAAATGTAAGTAATCATGGGGAGGAGCTAAAGGCAAAAGCCCCACCATCGATTTGGTTGTGTATGTTTTAGCAATGGGGATGGTTGCCGAAGGAATGTCGTGCTATCCGGCACCTTATAATTTGACGTCATGTAAATACGCACATCAAATAAAACTAAAACCACAACGAGCTACGGCAGTGCAATGTTGAATGAAAAGGGCATGGTTCCAAAGGATAAGGGGTGGGGGATGTCAAACCTTGGTATATGGGGGAAAAACCCATGTGTTGCCACCTTGTTGATTTGTTACCTTTCTTGCCTCTTCCAACCTCTTCAATGTCTTGTTTTGGGTAGTTGAGGCAGTTATGGCTGGTGGTGGTTGAGGCAGTCATTTTTTTTGGGAGTGGGGTGTCAGGACTGTCAGTCCCTTGCCCACACACCCACTCCACCCACAACGACATTCACTCCTCTCTCCCACGACTCCATTCTCGCCATGGTCTATTGGTTCCTCACATTCTACTGTTCATCCACGTGTAGAGGAGGTTCGAATTCCTCACGCCGGTTCACTCCCAACGCAGGGACGCGTGCAGCAGGAGGTCGACTCAGTTCCCTCACGCGCTGGTCGGTTTACTATTGGTCCATCTCCTCACGCGGGGGCTGAGTGAGGAGGGTGTGCAATCTCTGTTTGGGGGATCCTTATGCAGAGGTCGGGTTTGTGTTTCCTCACGCACAGGCAGTGGTTCTGTTGGATCTCACGCAGCCAGGAAAGGAGCTTCTTATCGGTGGTCATCCACGTTTTCCATAGAGTGGAATCGGGTATTTTTTCCTCTGTGTTTTGCTGTTGGGTGCAAGTTTTCCTCATGCACAGACCGTTGGAGTCGTTTCCCATGTTGTGAGCCGTGCTCACTGATTGCGTTCTGGGACTGTTGTCTTCCCCGCGTGTTTTGTTGGCTGTGGTGTCCAATTTCATTTTGGACCACTATGGATTTCCAATCCGTGGGTTGAGTTTTCCTCTGTCCACGCTAGGAGTTGGCCTCTCCTATGTTTTGTGGGCTATGTGATGTTGCCCAACCGTTACATTGGTGAATTGTGTGTGCTGTTGGCTGAGTTTTTCCTTGTTTTGGAGCTGTGGATTGTTTCCATCATTTCATTGTGAGTTTGGGCTACTGATATACCCTGGTTTGGGTGTTGTTACTGAGTTCTTTTGGCCATGTTAGGGCCAAGAACAAATCTGTGTTTCCTAGTGGACTTGAGCTATGCTCATCTTTTGTTTGGGATTATCCCTGGTTGTCCTTGCCTTCTTCACAGGGCTGTGAAGTAATCGTTTTGCTGCGGGTATGCAGTGGTTGTCCCTTGGACTATGCTGGCTTGGCCGATCTGTTGATGGCCTGATAAACGCAACTGTGTTGGCCTGAGGGATGTGTCCCTTGGCTATGTGTAAGCCTGCATTGACCCTTATCCTTGGAGGAATCATGCCCATCTCGAGGGTGGCAGCGTTGCTGAGAGATTGATGAGCACGCTGGCCTATGGTTGGGTGGAACGTTGCAGGGACGTAGCTGGTTGTGGGACAAGTTCTTCATCAGAAGATAAGTTACCTTGTCTATCCCATCTCTGCAATTATATTGATGTCAAATGAATTGTAATGAACATGTTGAATGCTGGAATTGTATGTGTGTTTGCTTCCGCTGTATGATTGAAGAATTATGCATCTGTGTATGCTTGTATGTTTAGCATTCATGTTATGTTAAGTTTCTTTAATTTCAGGATTGATGTCTTTTGTTTATGTTCATGGGGATGTTTGCCTGATTGTATGTGGTGTTGGTCGCGTCCTCTTCGCCGGTTTAAGGGATGGGGATGTGACAAATGAAGCATAAAAACGTTTGTATTTTTAAAGCATGTCCTTGTTGAACATGAATTGTCATTGATGCCAAAGGATTGAAATGTCAAAAGATATAATGATTGAACATAAGGATATTGTTAACGAGATTGTTGAACTTGTTGATGCCAAAAGAAATGAAGACTTCCTCACACAAATCTAGCTTGACAAAATATATGCAAAGGAATGTGGAAGTCCAAGAAAAGGAAATATCCTACCATGAAATTGGCCGTAAGTGTGCATATAACAATCCATAAAGAAGAACATTGAAAAATGTAGATATGCATAAATACCATTTGTGTGAGACTTATGAATGAATAGCATGAAGTACAAACTTGTGTGTAAAATCCCCACAAAGAAAATGGTATGTGGCACAAAGAATTATGAGGAAGAATATTAGTTGTGAACTTATGTGCAAAATTCCCACAAGGAATTTGGCATATGTGCACCAAACCCCACAAACATGAATTGCGATAAGTGTCACACCGACGCAAACCATAAATTGAAGAAGACACAAACAAGTCAGAGGGTTATTCAAGGATACAGAACTTTAACAAGTGGACACATATCTTGAGTTAGGAAAACTATAAATAAGCAAGAGATGGATGTGCTCAAGTAATCTTTTAAACATGAACAAAAATTTCGGGAAAGCTTCATTTTTCTTGGGGTATCAATGGATCGTTGACGTAGAAAGAGTTTTATGCAACAAATATGAAGTGTGCAAGTGAGCAGATGATGAATAACAAGTAGAGAAATATGTAGAAGGATACTAGTATTCAGGATGTGCTATGTGATTACTTAGTAAAAAACACAAACTATAGAGATGCAGAAGTGACGTTTGGAACACTATTAAGTACAAAGACGCAAATCATAGAACCAAAGAAGTGACTAAGTTTGAAATGTTATTTTGTACAAAGATGCAGATCACAGTCGTTATCGCACATCACAGTTTTGGAAACTATCTTTCTTGACACAAATATTCAGAAGGAAGACGCAGATCAGAAGGATAACAACAATTGCATATTTTTGGTAAAGACACGCATCAAAGATAAGGTATCTTGTATTTTGTAGTTATTTAATACACACTTATTTCATATCAATGAGGTTCGACGAGGAAAGGAATAGGAGTTTGGATCCTCCTTGTAGTTGGTGTTGGAAAATAAATATAGAAGGTTGGATCCTCCTTCCAGTTGAAGCTGGTAAATATAATTAGGGGGTTGGAGTCTCCTTTCAGTTGAAGATGGTAGATATAATTAGGACGTTGGAGCCTCGTTCCAGTCAGAGCTAGAAAATATAATTTGGAAGTTGGTGCTTCCATAATTCGAGGGTGGAATTATCCATAGGTCGATACTTTTTTTCTACAAGTCACGGTTTATATACTCTGAATGGAATCTGTTCATATCGGTTCCTAAAGTTAGTGAGTTGGTGCTCTTGTAGATAGAAGTTATTGTAGGTCAGTATATGTAAGCAGTATATTGTACTTCAGGATCAAGTCAATACCTAAAAATGAGTTGGTGCTCATGTTTAGAGATTGCATTCTCCCACTGATGTAATAATTCTTTTATTTATAGATATACTTATAAATATTCTTCAGTGTTTGTTCGCAATTGTACTTTGTTTTGATGAGAAAGTTTTGATTGGTGAAGATTGTTTAATTGTGAAATAATTTGATATATACACTTATACTGATTCACCCCCCCCTCTCAATATACGATAAATACAACAATCATGTGCACCATTTTGTTCTTAGCTAAGCCTAATTATACTAATACCTTTGTATTGAAATGTGATGCATCCATTTGGGTGCAATCTTAAGATAATATAGAAGACCATTAGGATTCACTAGTAAGCAGTGGTGTAATAGGGATTTGGAAAAGTTTACCTACAATGAAGAAATGATGGCCATCCTACATGTAGTCAACACATGATGCAAATATCTCTTAGGGAAGCACCACTTGAAGTTGTTTTGGGAACAAAGGTTTGTTGGAAATATGGATTATAGTTGTCATTGATGTCAAAAGTAGTTCATGAATGACAAAGGATAAAAAAAAATATGATGGAAGATATGATGACGAGGCATGGCATGGCATAGATGATGATGTGGCATGAAGTTGAATTCATTGTTGCATTATGACAATTCAATCTGGAGAAATATGGAAAAATGGTGAAAGTCGGGAAATATGGCAAGTTTGACCAAGTATGGAATAATTAGTAAAAGTTGGTCCCAACATCCTTAAGAGAATGCCCACTATAATTCATGATTTGAGAATAATGATCTCACCATGGTACCATTCTATACCTTGTTAGTTGGGATACCTAGTCATGATTTCAGTTTGATTCCATCACTTCTGGTGAGAAAGTTCTAGGTTTGCCAAAATAGAGGTTTGTGCAAGAGCAAGTAAAAGTGACTAAGTAGTCTCAAAAGGATGCCCGCCAAAAATCATAGATTGAGATAAATACCCGCAACATATGTCTAGGGTGTAGCATGGTGGTTTGTCTACCCAACCATGGTACCAGTTGGTCAAAAGAATCTCTGAGGAAGAAAATATGGATCTGCCAAAATAAAGAAAATGTATTTTAGGTATTAAAGATAGAAATTTGACTAAGTGTCAAATTCACAAGTTTGAGAGACCATTTGAAGAATCCCACAATGAGGGGTTCTGTTGATGATAAAATTCATTAGATTGCATGGTCTTATTCCTTGATGAACTGGTTATCCAATCATGGAGTCAGTTTACTTTCGGGTGTTCACATGTGCGAGTTATCAACCTGTCAAAACTAAGACAAATGTTAGTTTGCATGTTGACATTAAAATTGGATAAGTGTTAAAACAAAGAAATAGTGAATGTAGACGAGTTCCGCAAAGAATCATAGATTCGATGGTCATAAATAATTCTACAACAGATCAATGGTCAAAATGAATATCCGCAGAAAATATAAGGTCAATAAGAGATTTGCAAGGAAAATGGACAGGAGAAAAGTTCTACAAAGTATCAATATCGGACGACTGAGAATAGTTCCGCAAGCAGATCAACGGTTCGGAAAAAGCATTGCGGGAAAGACGTTGTGGGAACAAAAGTGCAGGTGCAGAAGTGTGGAAATCAAAAGGTCAAATTCATGGAAAAATTGAGTTTCTGACTTCCACATTCCACATTGAGGAAAAGGCGTTGTGGGAAGGTCATTGCGGAAGGGTTAGTACGGAAATCCAGCAGTGGAAGGACCACTGCGGAAGCAGAAAGGCGAAAAGGAAAAAGCTCGAAAAGCTAGAAATATTGTTTTCTAACTTTCACATTCAGCCTTGTGGAAAAGACCAGTGCGAAAAGGCAAGTGAGGAAATACAATAGCAGAAGGAGCGTTGCGGGAGTAGAAAGGTGGAAAGGAAAAAGTTCGAAAAACTGGAAAGTTGTGTTTTTGAATTTCCGCCTTCCACAATGCGGAAAGGATAGTGTGGAAAGGCCAGTTCCCACATGGTAATGAAGCCCACGTTTTGGGAAGGGAATAATTCTGCATGCCAACAAATTAATGAATCCCATAGGCCAGTGAAGTGAGGAAGCCAGTGTTGTGGAGAGAGGAAATGATGCCCACATAAAGGAAGCCAGAGGGTTTAAGGATGATGTCTACTGTAATGTGAAAAGATGAAGCCCAAAGATGGAAGGTGAAGCCCAAGTTTTGGGAGAGAAACATGCCCAATAGCCAAAGATGATGAAGCCTGAAAGAAAAGGAAAGCCCGCGTCCATAGATGATAATTCCAGCAAGGTTACGAATGGAAGAATATCAAAGACATGAGAAGATCACAGAGTTTAATTAAGTAATTAATTAAAAATAAGTAACATAACAGAGATATAATCGAAATGATTAAATAAATTAACAAATATTTGAAGAGGTTTGAAGGAGAAAAGCATGAAGTCTGTTTGTAAAGGTGTGATGGTTTGAACAAAGATCTAAAGAGTCACAATCTTGAAAGGGCGTGAGTATGGTTTGAAGAGATTATTGAAGGATATATAAATAGAATATCCAATGGTAAATAAAGTGTCTCTATCATCTAGATCTATTGAGTGGAATCATAAGACATAGACCAACGAAGAGTAACAAGAGATAGAGTTTTTAAAGAAGATCTGGAATAATGATTAAAATACATACAAGGGTGGAAGGGTGGTGCTAGGGTAGGCTGCATGCCTGGAAGGAGTTCTTAGCATCCTTCCAGTAGTGACTGGAGAATCAAGGTATTGGTGTATCCTTGTCTGTAGGTGCAGGCATAAACTAGGGTGTGGGTGCATCCTTCAGTAGTGGATGAGAAACTTGGGGATTGTGGTCTCCAGCAAGTGGGTGCTTGCAAATAATTATTGTATATTATAAAAACAAAGTTTTGCAGATAATAGAAATGGGTTGGTGGTTTACCTTATTGGGTTCCATGTTAAAACATTGTGTCCAATTTTTTTTACATTTGCTAAAATAAAAGAAATTGTGTTTAAATTTTTGTCACTGATTCACGCCCCCCCCCCCTCTCAATGACAAGACCTGATCCATCAATTAGTATTAGAGCATGATCCTTCACCACAGTTTAACCACTGGAAGGAATATCCTATTACAGCCACTATGGATCAATAGATGAAGAAGTCAATAAGAGTCCCCATATTTGATGGTGAAGACCATGTTTTCTGGAATATTAGAATGAAAAACTATCTGATGACCATTGGCCTAGAAGTTTGGGAATTAGTTGAAGAAGGATATAATGTTCCAAAATTCACTCTCATAGAAGCACAAGATAGGAATAAATTTTGGGAACATGCAAAGGCCTTAAATACATTACAAGCTGGAATAAGTGAGAAGGTTCTTGCAAAAGTACTAACCTATAAAAGTGCTAAAGAGATCCGGGACAACTTGGAAACCATATATGCAAAAGACTCCAAAGTAAAGATGGAAAAACTTCAATCTCTCAAAGTACAATATGAAAGTCTAAAACTGAAGGATGAAGAAAGTATTTCAGAGTACTTCGAAAGAATTGAGAATCTTGTTAATGCAACCAAAGGTTTGGGGGTAGAAATACCAGATTATGAGTTAGTTGAAAATATACTAAAAACACTTCCTATGGCATATAATACCAAAGTATCCACTCTTGAATACCGAGAGAAGCTAGAAGATCTTACCATGGATTAATTATTATAAATTTGAGCATATAGATTTGCAAACAAATACACAACTCACAAAGAAGATCTCACAATTTACTCAGCAATTGAAGAATGAAACAATGCAAAAGGCTTGTAGCTGTGAATGCTTTCATTAATCAAAAAGTAATTCAAATGATAATTACAATAATGTAAAATGGCTTTAATATCCACAAGCAATTTGAATCCAGATGAGGAAATTCGAATTGATTAGACTCTACTTGACTGTAGGTAACCAAGACTTTGTCTAAATCACTATCGGAGGACCCAGTAGTTAACTGTCCTTGTCTAAATCATAACCGAAGTTCATAGGAGCTTTAAAACACAACCAAGTGTTACATTTAGTTTTAACTAATGGTTAACTGACTGTGGTAGGTGAGAAAAGCACCCCACATGTGTGCAATCAATTAAACCTAGCGCTAATTGAATGTAGAGGGATAGAACTGAATGTAACTGACTCCTAACTTGGCTTGACTAGTCATTAACTGAAGTGAACTGACCTTGGTTGGTTTCGGCACTCCCAGTTGCTTCCTAAATTGTAGGGATTGATCTAGGAGACTCCTAAACTTATGCAATCAAGTGCAATAAGTGGCAGTGAGCCTCAATTAGTGTTCCCCACACTTTGGTAACTGAAACATGTGCCCCAATTAGGTCAAGTTTACCCAATGGTGCTAATTACTATAAATAGACTGGATGGACTCCCAATTTAGATATGACTCCCGATTTAGACATATGACCAAATTTGGACAAGGGAGGATTAATAATCCTAACACCCCCCCTGAATGCTAACTTGGACAAACTGTGGGCCCTGGTAACTAAGACCATAGGTCACCCATTACATCAAGTAAAATAAAGTAACTGCTCAATACAAGAAGCTAGGGCAAAAACCACATGGGAAAAAATCCCTCCTTCTATCTAAGCAGGTAGAATCAGGTCTCAGGTTTGAAAAACTTGAAAATATGTTGCTGCAATCTTCATCTTTGTGAGGTAGTGAAGCAGCATGCATCGTGTGCTGTGCACAGGTATTTTGGGGCATGGCATGTAGACTTCTCCTTTTTCTCCAAAACTGATGATGGAAGGAAGGAGGAATGTAACTTTTGTCTCTTGCTGAATGAAGAGATGTATGATCATATCCATTCTTCTGAATGTAGTAAGACTGATCCCTTGCCATATTGCATCTTATAGGAAGTCTATTACATCTCTCTGAAGGAGGCAAAATAGTATGGCATAGCGCAAGAGTCTTTCCTTTCTGAGTGTCAGTTGAGTTTCCAGTCATCTTCCTAGCTTCCAGTTTGGAAGTAGGGACTGAATCTAGATCTGAGTCACCCTGAATCTTAATGTCATAAACTGATATAGATGGATCTGTAATACTAGTAGAAGCTGTAAAAGAAGTAGATGCAATGGTTTTACCTTCCCTTGCAGGTGGCTGCTGAGAGTGCACTGGTTCTGAAGGAGGCATGAAATGTGAGAACTCATATGCTCTTGAAGAATGATTCGCAATACCCTTTGCTATGACGCTCCCAGTAGAGATATCTATGATCTCCACTGAGTCAGGACCAAAGATCACTCGCTTTGGAGATCTAGTATGGGTCATTCGATAGACAGATAACAGGTTTGAAGCCAGGGAGGGAACAAACAACACATCTTTGAACCTTCCATGTTCAAGTTGGATAGAGCCCTTCCCTTTGGTTTGGATTTTACTGTTATTGCCCATCTGAATACTAGGACCATCAAAGGACTGAAAAGGAGAGAATGATTCTATGGATGCAGCCATATGGTTGGAAGCTCCAAAATCAATGAGGAAAGTAGGTGTTGATGTGCAACAAGCTTTCAATGCATGTCCTTTCCTTGGGTATTCTTCTTCTTCTTATTCAGAGTCTTCCTTCCTTGCGCTAGCAAGTACATAAATGTTGTGCCTTTTCAAAAGAAGAGCCATTTCATCAAGTTGTCTTCTCATACAAGAGCTTTCTGAATGGAAGCCCCTTCCACAGTAAGGGAAGAGGACCTTTCCTTTGCCATTCTTCTTGCTTCTCTTCGAACCTGAAGGTTCTTTTGACTGTTCAGACTCATCTCTTTGCTTCCCTCTGTCATTCGCTACCTTATCTCCTCTTGCAACAAGAGCTAGATCTTTGGGAGATCGAATGATCCCCATTTGGCTCAATTTATCATTCTCAGAAATAAGAGATTGAATGAAAGCATTAAGAGTGGGCATCTTCCAATTTGGAGTAGTGAGCCTTACTGTTTGGAAGGTGGATACAAAGACTGAGTAGTCTGAATTGAGCTTTGTGAGAATAGCAAGGATGAGCTGATCTTCATCCTTCTTCACTTTGCATTGCTTCAACTGATATATTAGGTTCTTGAACTTTGAGAAGAATTCATTTAGAGATTCGAAATCTGATGGATTGAGAGTAATCAAATCATTTTCTAGCTGATGGATCCTCATCTCATCATGCTTATCAAACAAGGAAGCAAGCTTGTCCCAAACCTTCTTGGGAGTGTCCAAGTATTGGATGTGAAATTGAAGATCCCTAGAGACTGAGAATTTCATGAGTCCAATGGCTTCATCAAGCCTGTTCATGTACTTAGCTTTGTCTTTATCTGATTCTGGATCTTCCTTTGTTTCTTCTATGAGTCTGAAGAGATGCTTGGTGCAGAGCAATACTTTCATGTCTTCCTTCCACTGGTGATAGTTGAAGGGAGTGAGAGGGTCTATTTGATGAGCCATTTTGAAGTAATAGGAAGAACTGAGCTGCTGTAGCGAATGCAATGAGAAGTAGAGGCTGCTTGTAGCGAACGCTGTAAGAAAAGATGATAACCTGTCACACAATCAAACAAACAAAATGATCCGGTTGGAGATCTGAGGAGGAGAGAAGTCTTGTCCACCGAGGCTCTGATACCATGTAAATTTGAGCATATAGATCTGCAGACAAATACACAACTCACAAAGAAGATCTCACAATTTACTCAGCAATTGAAGAATGAAACAGTGCAAAAGGCTTGCAGCTGTGAATGCTTTCATTAATCAAAAAAGTAATTCAGATGATAATTACAATAATGTAAAATGGCTTTAATAGCCACAATCAATTCGAATCCATGTGAGGAAGTTCGAATTGATTAGAATCTACTTGACTGTAGGTAACCAAGACTTTGTCTAAATCACTATCGGAGGACCCAGTAGTTAACTGTCCTTGTCTAAATCATAACCGGAGTTCATAGGAGCTTTAAAACACAACCAAGTGTTACATTTAGTGTTGACTAATGGTTAACTGACTGTGGTAGGTGAGAAAAGCGCCCCACATGTGTGCAATCAATTAAACCTAGCGCTAACTGAATGTAGAGGGATAGAACTGAATGTAACTGACTCCTAACTTGGCTTGACTAGTCATTAACTGAAGTGAACTGACCTTGGTTGGTTTTGGCACTTCCAGTTGCTTCCTAAATTGTAGGGATTGATCTAGGAGACTCCTAAAATTATGCAATCAAGTGCAATAAGTGGCAGTGAGCCTCAATTAGTGTTCCCCACACTTTGGTAACTGAAAAATGTGCCCCAATTAGGTCAAGTTTACCCAATGGTGCTAATGACTATAAATAGACTGGATGGACTCCCAATTTAGATATGACTCCCGATTTAGACATATGACCAAATTTGGACAAGGGAGGATTAATAATCCTAACAATTGCATGGAATCCTCGCAGCTTATGAATTAAGACTAGGTATTGATAATCTCCCGAAAGGAGAAGCATATTTCAAAGTAATAAAAAAAAAGTCAGAAGCAAAAAACTCAGACTAACCACAATGAAGAATCTGATGAAGAAGAAGCCAATTTTATTAAAAAACTTCAGAAATGATCAAGGAAGTACAAAGGCAAGCTACCCTTAAATGTTTTAATTGTGATAGAATTGGGCACTTTCAATACAAATTTCCTTATCCCAAGGAATACTTTGAAGATGAATATGACAAAAAATACAAGAAAAAGGGAAAATTCCACTATAAGAATAATTACAAAGGAAAAAAGAATTTCTACTCAAAAGAAGAAGACACAAGTTCATCTAAGGTTAGTGACAGTGAGGATGAAGTGCTTTCTCTAGGTATTGAAGAGTCTAATGAGATAGAATAATTTGAGCATAAGAATGAGTCAGAAGATGAAGTAGAGGTTAATATGGAAAAATAACTATTCAGTGCTTTGGATGGACTAAGAAGATAGAAAAACAAATATATACAGGTGAAAACTTTCTTAGGTGAACAGCATGAAGGGCATGAACATAAAGAAAAAGAGATGAAGAAAACCATGAGCAATCTGAAACACCAAATTCAAGATGAAAATAGGATAGAATAAAGGTTGGAGAAATATCTCAAAGAAAAACAACTAATATGTGAAAGAATGGAGGCAGAATTAGTTCACTTCAGAGAAGAGCTTGATGCAAAATTTATTTAAACTAGATATGAAAATAGTTCTAAAATCTTATATAAGATTATAACCACACAAAGGGATCCAAGTAACAAAAATGGAATAAGTTAATCTCAAGAAGAAAATCAAGTTAGCTCAAAATCTTATGGAGTTTCTCTTCTTAGTAAATTCAAGAAGAAAGAGGAAGAAAAAACGAGCAATGGTCAAAACTCTAGTAGATCATTTCCACCCATCAAAAAGGAATTCAATACAACTCCAAAGAAATTTAATCAAAACGTGATCAAAATAGGTATCCTCACATTTTCCTTGGTTATTGTTTTTCATGCTCTAACTTTGGACACAAATCTATGAATTGTAGAGCATATGAAAGGAAAAGTTTGAAGGTTAAAAGCTACAACCGCAAGGACAATAAAAAAATTGGTCAAGTTAAGAGCAGAAATTATAACTCCTTTACACCTCTACAAGAAATAAATTTAGAATGATTCAATTGTCATAACCATGGACATAAAGCAAACAATTGCAGATTAATGGAAATCTCAGAAAGATCAAAAGACATTAGAAAGAAGAAGAATATTTTGAAAGAAAGAACTTTGAAAGAAGAATGTCTGACTACCCTGGAAACAGAAGATAAAGGATATCTCTGGTGTGTTGACAGTGATTGATTAAAACACATGACAGGAGATAAGGACAAGTTTTTGAAAAACCAAAACGTACCTCATGGAAAGAGTTGGAGAAGAAAGGAATACTCCAAAGATATAAAAGAAACCAAGATTTCAAATATCAAATAAGTTTCCCAAGATGATGAGGAGTTTAATAGTGTTGTAGATAATATTGAAATTCATTATGATGGAAATAAAGATGATGAAGAAGTTAGTGATGGGGGTGGAACTGAAGATGGATGTTTTTTCTAAAAAACTCCATATAACCTAGAAGAAAACCTTGAAATAAAGCATTAGAGAGGATCATGTACTCAAGGGGAGGGTGTTTGAAAAGTTTTTTGTCATTGATAACAATGTTAGTAATGGTTATATTGTCATCCTTGAAATCATTAAAAAGAATGAAGATAGATACCACAATTGGTTTTTATCTCAGTTTTTGAAGAAGGAGTGTGTTTGCAAAGAGGAGAAGCATTGTGGTAAGGGAAGTCTATGAACTCATCATCCATAGTTCTTACTCAAAAAAAAAATCACTACAAGAATTATGTTAATAGGATGATCAGTAGCAAGTCCAATTAACAAAGGAGAAGTTGTGAGAAATAAGAAAGATAAGAAATCCTCAATTGCATAATAGGTTATCCTTTGTCATTTTTTTCAAAGGGGGAGAAGGTTTAGGTGTTTTCAAAGGGGGAGAAGGTTTAGGTGTTTTCATTGATGTCAAAAGTAGTTCATGAATGACAAAGGATAAACAAAAGATATGATGGAAGATATGATGACAAGGCATGGCATGACATAGATGATGAGGTGGCATGAAGTTGAAGTCATTGTTGCATTATGACAATTCACTCTAGAGAAATATGGAAAAATGGTGAAAGTCAGGAAATATGGCAATTTTGACTAAGTATGGAATAATTAGTTAAAATTGGTCCCAACAGCCTTAAGAGAATGCCCACCATAATTCATGATTTGAGAATAATTCTCGCACCATGGTACCATCCTATAGCTTGTTAGTTTCGATACCTAGTCATGATTTTAGTTTGATTCCATCACTTCTGGTGAGAAAGTTCTAAGTCTGCCAAAACAGAGGTTTGTGCCAGAGCAAGTAAAAGTGACTAAGTAGTCTCAAAAGGATGACCGCCACAAATCATAAATTGAGATAAATTCCTGCAACATATGTCTAGGGTGTATCCTGGTGGTTTGTCTACCCAACCATGGTCCCAGTTGGTCAAAAGAATCTTCGAGGAAGAAAATATGGATCTGCTAAAATAAAGAAAATGTATTTTAAGTATTAAAGATAGAAATTTAACTGTGTCAAATTCACAAGTTTGAGAGACCATTTGAAGATGCCCACAAGGAGGGGTTCTGTTGATGATAAAATTCATCAGATTGCATGGTTTGGTTCCTTGATGAACCGACTATCCAACCATGGAGTTAGTTTACTTCCGGGTTTTCACACGTGCACGTTATCAACCTATCAAAACTAAAACAAATGTTAGTTTGCATGTTGAAATTAAAATTTGCTGTGTTAAAATAAAGAAATAGTGAATGTAGATGAGTTCCGCAAAGAATCATAGATCCAACGGTCAGAAATAATTTCACAATAGATCAATGGTCAAAATGTAGACCCACTGAAAATATAAGGTCAAGAAGAGATTCACAAGGAAAATGGACAGGAGAAAATTTCTACAAAGGATCGAGATCAGACGACTAGGAATAGTTCCACAAGCAGATCGAAAGTTTGGAAAAAGCATTGCAGGAAAGCCATCATGGGAATGAAATTGTGGGTGTGTAAGTGCAGAAATAACAAGGTCAAAGTCATGGAAAAATTGAGTTTTTGACTTCCACATTATAGAAAAGGAGTTGCGGGAAGACCGTTGCGGAATGGTTAGTACGAAAATCCAGCGACAGAAGGACCGTTGCGGAAGTGGAAAGGTGGAAAGGAAAAAGCTCAGAAAACTGGAAAGATTGTTTTTCGATTTCTGCATTTTGCTCTGCAAAAAAGAAAAGAGTGAAAAGGCAAGTGAGGAAAAACAACATCGGACGGACTGTTGCGGGAGCGAAAAGGCGGAAAGGAAAAATCAGAAAAAATGAAAAGTTGTGTTTTCTGATTTCCGCCTTTCGCAGTGGGAAAATGCCAATTCTTGCATGGTAATGAAGCCCACGTTTTGGGAAGGGAAGAAATTTACGGCCAGCAAGTTAATGAAGCCTGCATGTCAGTGAAGTTAGGAAGCCAGTGTTGTGGAGAGAGGAAGCGATGCCCACGTAAAGGAAGCCAGCGGATGATGTTTGTTGTGATGTGAAAATATGAATCCCGTAGATGAAAGGTGAAGCCTAAGTTTTGGGAGAGAAACACGCCCAACAACTAGAGATGATGAAGCCTGAAAGAAAAGGAAATCCCGCAACCAGAGATGATAATTCCAACAAGCTTAAGAATGGAAGAATCTCAAAGACATGAGAAGATCACAGAGTTTAATTAAGTAATTAATTAAAAATAATTAATATAATAGAGATATAATCTAAATCATTAAATAAATTAACAGATATTTGAAGAGGTTTGAAGGAGAAAAGCATAAAGTCTGTTTTGTAAAGGTGTGATGATTTGAACAGAGATCTGAAGAGTCACAATGTTGAAAGGGCGTGAGTTTGGTTTGATGAGATGATTGAAGGATATATAAATAGAAGATCAAATGGTAAGTAAAGTGTCTATGTCATCCAGATCTATAAAACCGAAGCATAAGACAGAGACCAAAGAAGAGTAACAAGAGACAGAGAAATTGAAGAATATATGGAAGGCTAAAAAAAATACATACAAGGGTGGAAGGATGATGCTAGGGTAGGCTACATGCCTGCAAGAAGGTATTAGCTTCCTTCTAGTAGTGGCTAGAGATTCAGGGTATTGGTGTATCCTTGTCTGTAGGTATAGGCAGAAATTAGGGTGTGGGTGCATCCTTTAGTAGTGGCTGAGAAACTTGGGGATTGTGGTCTCCAGCAAGTGGGTGCTTGCAAATAACTATTGTATATTGTAAAAACAAAGTATTGCAGATAATAGAAATGTAATGGTGGTTTACCTTATTGGGTTCTATGTTAAAACATTGTGTCCAATTTTTTTTTTTTACATTTACTAAAATAAAAGAAATTGTGTTTAAATTTTTGTCAATGATTCACCCCCCCTCTTAGTGGAAAGGCCTGATCCATCAAGGTTATCATTCTCGGAGAAACATAAATGCGTCATCAAGTTTCTTGGATATGATCAAGATCATCTACAAAAATGAAAAAGATAATGTTATGGAAAATTAGTTATAAAGAAAATATGAGGAAGTGGGATCCCCCTTTGACTTATCTTCTATATTATATAAATGGGTAGAGAAAGAATGATAAGAATGGGTCCCCAATGTTACTATATCTCACATCATTAAGCAACATAATGGATATCCTGAAATTAACTATGTATCTATCAACCCTTCACCAAAGTTTACAACTCATATAAGATTGTTCAAGACATGGGATGTGACGATTACAAGGATTATGACTTAGTGATCAAAGCACATGTTGAGATATAGCCAGTATTTTATGTGAAGGGTGTGGGTTAGAATTGACAAGTTTAAACTCCATTACCAAAACTCAATGCGAAAAGAAGGATCCATTTGTATTCATCCCACACTTGTGTTGGACACTTAAGAGCATCACCTACACTAGACGAAAAATTAAGAAAGTTATACCCTAGTGGAAATATGTGTAGGAAAAATACACTACTTGGGAGGCATTATCCCTTTTACAACAATTTTTTATCTCTATCCTTGAGTATAAGGCTTCTTTTTAAGGGGGAGGGTATGTTAGGGTCCTAACTTAACCCCAAAATCTATCAATGTACAAGGACATGAGGCTTATTAGTTAGCTAATGGGTAGGGTCCTAATGTAAAAGGTATTCCTTATTGAATTAAGGGTCCCTAAGTAGTGGACCCTCATTAATAATGATACCACAAGTAGTTATGACTTTATTTATTGAAACACTATATATAGAGTAGTAAGATATGTAACGTTTAGTCAAGAGTTGTCATTATATTTGGAGCTTTTCTCTTGGAGGTTTCCCACTTGAAGAGGCAAGTGAACCAAGATATATATTTTATCTATTGTATCTTGAATTTTTCTATCTTTTCTATGAATTTCTAGGTTTAAGCATACTACAAATTTGGTCTACGCTTGAAAGTCCCTAGAGTCTAAGGAATGAGATTCCCTAGCCAACATGTGTTTGAGCATTGGAAAGGATATGAAATAGCCTAAGGAATTGAATGCAGAGAATGGGATCCCATTCATAGTGTTGTGTAAGTTAAGGGGTGTAGCGCACCCACATGTGACACATCTACATAGATAACAATCTATAGCTAAAGCACATATAAAGTTCTATAAAGTATCTATAATTATTCTAAAAAAATGTTGAAATTATTTAATTAAATAATAGTGATCCCCATTCAACTCACTACTGTGGAAGCGTAGATAAATATAGGTAAAATTATAAAAATATTGATTAAATTTAGATAAAAAAATTAATAAATTAACATTAGATATAGTCCCGATGGTTTATTTCCTCCCTCCCAACTTTACCATGCCTTTCTAAAATTTTCGACATCGAAAGTCAGGAGTCAACATTATTCATTGGGCTCTTAATAAGCAAATTTCAACTTGCCTGTCCTGACATGGAGATCCCAACTTCCATGATGTTGGTATGTGAGACCTCGAAAGTCGGCACACATTTTAAACGCATTGAATCTATCACTCTGATGCTGATTTTTTGAACTCGAAACTCGAGTCTCTCGACTCCATAACTCAGACATCGACATTAAATGGAAAACCATTCCTATTTGACATGTTGATCCCGATGTCGACAACAGCTCAACATCGGAACCTCAACATTGTCATGTAAAAAAATTAATATTTAATATGTCGATCTCAATGTCGGCATGTTGACATCAACACTTTGACATAGAAATATCAGTAACATCTCCTCCAATTTCAAAGGGTTAACACTTAGTCATTTTAGGAAAATGACTAAGGCATGATTTTGACTAAAATTTTTAAAGTTTTGGTCCAAAACTTAACAAGTTTTCTACCTCAGTTTGACACTAAGACATAGTCCAATTAGACACATCCGTTTTATTTAATTAAATGACCAAGAATTTTTATGCTTTGTTTAGAAGGATTTCAATCATTTCATGCTTAACTCAACATATGCATATAGATGAATCCATTAATCTTCATTTATATCACATAAATTTAACTATTTCAAACAAAAATAAACACAACAAATTTTCTTTATAGGAAGCAATATCATAAGTAAAAAGAGAAGAGTAAGAGTTCCCCCTCTTAGTCGTGTCCCAATAGGGATTTCCACATATGTGGCTTTCCTGCTCATTTGTCTATTTTACTTTGAAATGCACACGTTCAAATTTTCTAATAATCATTGCATCTATGACACTTCACATATGAATCCTATCCTATGCCTCATAACCCAAGGCATTCCTCATGGTTTCCTAAAAGGGCCCTTAGTTGACAAAGCC
Organism: Pseudotsuga menziesii; assembly: GCA_001517045.1. NCBI lineage: Eukaryota > Viridiplantae > Streptophyta > Pinopsida > Pinales > Pinaceae > Pseudotsuga > Pseudotsuga menziesii. The sequence continues at coordinate 377,226 of LPNX010596791.1, forward strand.
ATCTTGTAAAATTTCCTACTTCTTTAGAGGAAACATGACTTTAATGCAGGTGTTTGGCCATGCATGATTTAGGAGGAGGCACATCCTCAATGCAAGCAGTCGAAGGAATCCCATTCTTGTCTTGCATAGTTTTACATAGAGGAAACATATCCTAAATGCAATCATCCAAATGAGAGCCATCCTTGGTTTGCATATCTTTAAGTTTAAGGAAAATATATCCTTAATACAATCCTCCAAAGGAGACCCATCCTTGGATTCCATGGTCTCCTTCTCCTTTATATTTTCTCCCTGTATTCATTTCTCTTCTTTAATATGAAAGCACCAAATTGTATATTTTAATACCTGACAAACACAAAAATGTCTATCCAAGCTCGTAAGTATCATACATTTATCAAAATGCATTATCATATAACTAAGAACATATTATTATGAAAAATATACTTCTTGACATTGAAACACAAAGAGCGTGTACATTTCCTTGGGGTGTAATCAATGTCGAAAACCTTGACACATCACAACACCAAGAATGCACCCACTCCTTTTGATTGTGTGCCATGTAGGATGTAATTGTGGCTTAAGAATATTTTCAAAGTAAAAAGTTCTTTTTTTTTCCTGAATATTATCTCCTATAACATTTCTTTTCAATATTAAATTGAGGCTAGGGTAAATATATCTCCCTTTTCCTCAAGGATTGAGTGAACTTTTAATTTCTTTATTTGTGCCACATTCTTCAATCAAACATGGTGAATAACCTCTTAGATTACCCCAAAGAACTAATATTGCAATCTATTTTTCTTCATTCAAAGTTTTAGTTTTGTACTTTCATTCTCTACATCACTTACATGTAATCACATTAGATTCATACAAATAGATCACATCAGATACCTTCTGTTAATAACCAGTAACAAGTTATAACCAACTAACAACTTTACCATATAACTGCAATTAAAAATTTAAAATATTCTAACAAATTATCTCAATTAGTAACACATTCTTAGTTTTAACTTTTCATAAGTTAGCATGGATATATAAGTAATAAAAAATCATATATAAGTTCAGACAAACACCATGAACACGAATTCAAGCATTCAAACTTAAAACATATGAATGCAATGTTGATTAGAGAAATATTTTTAACCAAATTCAAGCACTTCTTGCACATATGGACTCATGCGTAGGCCCATCCAAATAATTTAACAATATTTTGATAATATGGCCATCTACCATCAGACTTAAAATACAAAATAGGCACATGCTACCAATAATGGATAAAGAAAATGAGATTTCCCAGCTAACAAGTTCAAACATAGAACTGCATGCACCCTAGGGTCTGATCCTTCACTAAGGTGTTTACAGACTCAATCCAATTTTTCACCTATCTTTATTAATTAACACATCCTTACCATTCACATTATTCATAATTAATTGACAAGATAGAGCCACTCTATCTTATGGACGAGGAAATACCACTCTGTATTCAATGTACTATTTGATGATCCCTATCTAGAAGAACTAGAAAACTCATTTAAATTCATCACTCTCTAATTCATATTCATCCAAAGGATCATGATCCTGACTGAGCATGATAACATGAAAATAATTCTTTAATAAGAAAGTAAAGTTGGTGTAGTGTATGCATATATAACTTATTAATTTTCCAACATATGTCGCACCCGATGTGCAACTATGACTCTACTTTTAAATAGAGTACATGAGTAAGCCGATCATAAATAACCATGATAATGAATCATTCACTGCAAGCAATCAATTTCAATATTTAATAACAAATGCAACCAATCAGTCACTAGATATGCATATTCATACACATTGATCACAATTGATGTGATAGACAACCATGATCATCCATCTTAGGTTTTCCCTATATGCAACATATCTTCATAGAAATAAGCATCAACATGCTTAACATACTCATGCACCATCATGTTCTAAAGAATGAAAATAATATACGCCAATCGGTTATCCAACATTCCAAACATACAATAATCACTAACAACCACTTACCATGTCCCTAACCCTACTACCAGTTGGAGACTTGATGGAACACAGGGGTAAAGAAATACAAATATTACACAAAAAAAATTAAGGCTAGTTTAACATGTCCACAATAGACAAACCAATCATCCTTCTTATGAAATTAATGCAACTGCTAAGCATTTAATGCAACCTATGCATTCTACTAAGTTCAACTAGATTTATGCCAAAAAATGCATTCACCCTTCCATGGTTTCCTTATGAAAACATAACACAGAGACCCATCTTTTTTTTCCAGTATTAAGGAACTCTATCAAGTTTGATACATCCATCATTCACCATATCACCTATAAATAGCTCTGGTTTTGACAATAATAGCCAATCATTCAATAAAAAGCAAGTGTCTAGTTTAAGAATACTATTACAAGGAAAACCAAAGTCAAGGGTCCACTAGAGACTTTATGCAATAACCAAGCCTCTTACAATATAATATTTAAGTATAAATCCTTTATACAATCATACACTCAACATCAAGCAACAAATTTTCTTACCTTGAGAAATCATCTTGCAAGTTATAGCTAGCTCTAGAGTTTCACACTCTTGAGGAGACAAACAATCTTATAACCGAAATTAAAATTACATCTTACAGATACATGTACAAACACAAACTAAATCAACTCATATTAACTTATATTAACTTATATGTCAACTCAATTAATCCATCCTTTCCCATGCAATTTTTTCCTTTACTTTTAAAACTAAAAAAGGGTGAGAATTGTAACCTCATCTACTCAGTATTAATTTGTCATAGTAATCTAGGGACTAAAACACGGTCTCATAAGAGATTTCAGACAATAAGGCATGAAAATGGTATAATAGTGCAACAAAATGAGTAGCCGCTCTGTATAATCAATAAATAATGAGTAATACAATACAATGATCATGTTGCAAGCATGAATGACAAAGCAATTCGAATTCCCAAAGAGGTCATTCAAATTGAATGAGTGAGTCTAGCTTAACTGAATGTAAGCCACAATCAACACTCAAGTTAACCACTGATCAAAACCCTAATTGACTCAATCGCGCCCTAACTGAAGTTGGAGTGCAATAAATGACTGAGTCTAACTGAAAGTAGCTCAGACACATGTCACTGCAAGCCAACTAACAAGTGGTAGTGCATCAATGACTCCAATGAACCTCGATGAGGTTAACTGAAGTGAAACTGACCATCAGAAATGGTTGGAGGCACCCCTGTTGACTCCAGTTCATTAAATAATTAATAAATAATCAATTTAATGAAGGAAGGCCCCTTCACTGCTCTATTTAACTTATTGTAACCATCAGTTACAAATAAGGGGCATTAATGACACTCATATCACCCCTAGAGTGCTCCAGTTAGCCTCCCTGAATGTAGGAGAAGGATAAGTTAGCCTCCTTGACTGAAGGTAGGTGTGGGTGTGCTCATGTTGATGTCATCTAGTGCTCCTCTGATGTCAATTAAGTCAACAAAACTTATGATAGTGGTTTAACTAGGCCAAATTGACCAAAATGAGTGTGTATGGTGGTAAATGTATCCAACAACCCCCCTTAAGCTATACTCAGGAGGAGTAGAAAACATAAAATGCATAAAAATGCTAGGGCCCCAGCAACTAAGGCCATAGGTCACCATGTGCAATACTGAAACTCAAACAATGCTCAAAAACAAACTAAGTGAGGAAAAGAGGGAAAACCCAGTGGAAAAACCCCTCCCTCAAGCTGAACATTGAAAGTAGTCTGATCACCCTGATGGACTCACCCCCAACTGTGAGTGGAGGTAAGTGAACTTCTTTTCTGAAAAGCTCTTGGTGAATATGTCTGCAATCTACTCATTAGTCGGGCAGTATTGCAGAATGATGGTCCTGTCATGCATTAGCTCTCTGATGTAGTGCATGTGTATCTCTACATGCTTGGTCCTCTGCCTGGTAACTGGATCTGTGGATATCTTAATAGCACTTTAATTGTCACAAAATAGGACAGTGGACAAAGTACTACCAAGATCAAACTCTGAAAGAATGCCTTGCAACCAAACTGCTTGGATGCAAGCATTCACCGCTCCTCGATACTCGACCTATGCTGAAGATAATGCTATGGCAGCCTACTATTTGCTAGACCAGCAAATAAGACCACCACCAAACATGAAGACATATCTAGAAGTTTACTTCCGATCAATAGAATCACCTGCCCAATCGGAATCTATGTATACAACCAGCTCTAGCTCGGAGTCTGCAGCATAGTGAATGCCGTAGGTCCTGGTTCCCTGAATGCACTAGAGGATCCTCTTGGCTGCCTTCCAATTAAGATCATGGGGCTGCTACATGTATCTTGATAAAACATTCATGGCATAACATATATCAGGCTAAGAATGTGTCAAGTACAACAAGCTACCAATCAGCTGTCGATAAATAGTGCAATCCATGGGAGGTGTGCTTTTTCCGTATTCAAGGCTGATCCTTGAAAGGAAAGGGAATGGTGCAGTCCTAAATTCAGCCATGTTAAACTTGACTAATATGTCTGATATGTATTTGGAATGAGTGACCATTATCCCGTCATAATTTTGTTCAATTTCGAGCCCCAAAAATTGTTTTAAGAGCCCCAAATCTCTCATTTCAAATGCATTATGCAGAACAGTTTTGATGACTAAAATAGAAGCAACTGTGCTACCTATGATCAGTAAGTCATCAACATATAAGACAATAATAATCAAATGACCATTAGACTTCTGTATATACACATTTGGATCTGATCTACACCTTTGGAATTTTTGCGAGAGAAGGAAGGCATCCATCTTGGAATACCACTCTCTTGCGACCTGTTTTAACCCGTATAGTGACTTCTTTAGCTTGGAAACCAAAGATGGATCAGAGATGTATCCCTTAGGATTCTTCATGTATATATCCTTATGAATATATACATGTAGAAAGGATAACTTAACATCCATATGATGCACTTCCCAGTTCTTAGATGCCGAAATTTCCAAAACTAGGCGGATGGAATCCATTTTTGCAACCTGTGCAAAAGTCTCATGGTAGTCCACACCTTGGACCTGAGAGAAACCTTTTGCCACTATACTTGCCTTATATTTTCAGATGCTTCCATCAGCAGCAACCTTGGTCTGAAACACCAACTTGCATTGAACCAATTTCCTTCCCGAAGGAAGAGAAACTAGCTCCCAAGTAGTGTTTTTCTGAAGAGAATTCGTCTCTTCATCCATGGAAACTTGCCATCTCAGATCCTTCCAAACATGGTAGTAGGATTTTGGGTCTGAACTAATCATAAAATAACAAGTTTAGGACAGCAAATTATCAGGACAAGAGAGCGCAATACCTGCTCTTTGGAAATCAGACCACGTTCTGTTGGGGCGCGCACCTTAACGGTCCCTAATTTTGGTAACTCCGCGGTTTTTGTGGAAGTTTGTAAGCGGAGTTGCGACTCAAAATAGTCTTAGGGGTGTTGGGGTTGAGTAAAAGCCTTATTTTTGTAATAAATCCATGGTTTAAGTCCAGGGTTTAGGGATCGGGGTGCCCATGGTTTAAGCTCATGGTTTTGTAATAAGTGCACTATAAATAAGCACTCTTGTAAAGAAGTCAGTTTAGGCTTTGGATGTAAGATGAATTGATGCGAAGCTAAGGCTTGTTTTGTAAGTAAGGTTAAGTCCCAGCTGTGTGCATGGACGAGCTCTGCAGCTGTGTGCGAAGAGGGTTTTTGGTGATTAAGAAGATCTGCAGCTGTGTGCGCAGAGATCTGCAGCTTAGTGCACAGCTTGAGGAATTGAAGGGATCTACAGCTGAGTTCGCAGATCAGAACTGTGGTTTTTGTAAAGAGTTGAATAAAACACAGTTCTGTGGATGTAACCCCTAAACTGGGGGTGAACTATGTTATATCGTTTGTTGTGGTTCTGTTATGTTGTTGTTATGTTCTTTTATGCATTAATAATTATATAACTGATAAGTAAGATCACTGCTAAATACTAACTTCGCTGTGAATTCCCAGTAAAGGGTTAAGCAAGGCACTGTTTGTTTATCTAACTACGAAGCTAAATAAGTGAATATCAAATCTCTGTATTTTAATGATTATCATTTGTTAGAAGCTAAAGGTACAGTAATATCCCTCTTCTGCTTGCAGAAACCTGATTCTGCGGCACCCCATAGCTGTTTCGGGGGAGACTGCAATGTGTTCGCAGGTTGTTGCTGAAAAGGCCAACACTGTGGGTCTTTTGTTGGTGCGAAGACAAAATTATAGAACCAGAGTCTGCCCTAAGCCCAAAAAATTGGTTCTGTTGCCGGTTGAACTCAGTATCTACTCAAGAGGGGTTTACGTCGTACCTCGAGGGCTATGTTTTGGACACCCTCAATGAAAGAAATTGGTGATTGGATTGAAGAGACTTATTTGAACTTTGCTGTACAAGAGAACAAAGATCCGTGTCATAGTTCAAACGACTTTTTACAAAGGTACGTTTTTTCTAATTTTTATGAAATTTTCTTTGGTAGTATCCACATAGAGTTGCACCAGTGGTTATCCAGGTTAACAGAGAGAAGGACGAACTTCCAAGAAGGTCAGTTTCCTGATTGGACGCCCGTAAGAATTATTATATTGAAAAGGGTGAACAACGAGATATCTCACGCTGTTGATTTCTGGACAACACGAACCCTTGAAGCATTTGTGACGGAGTTCGCCATCGACACAAGTATGTCCTTCAGCGAAGCCGAATGGCAGTTCTTCAAAGGACCAAGGGGTAAGTACTTGAATTCATTTAGTTTGAGAATTAAAATGCTATTGGCTGAAAAAGGTATATTGCTTATTGAATCAGACTGTTAGATTTAGTATTACTAATCTATGTTTGCAAGTGAAAGCACCTTAAACGAGCAAAGTGGTTTGCTGCGAAGTGGAAAAAGGTACAAGAGAAATTTTGAGTCCTATACCCTAGGTCAGAATACCGAGTCTAACCCCGTAAGTCTAGAAACCTCAAAGCCCGAAGAAACCCCTTCTGTTGGAAACCCTCCGATAACCCCGCAGCGAAGACCTATTATCCCTGAGAACCCGTCGCAGTCTGAAAGTAACCCTAGCCTGAGTATTCCTGTCGCAGGTCAGTCTACCCCAGTAATTCCCCCCCCGCCTACTACCAGTCCCCCTCCCTCCCCCCTAGATCCGCGATGGCCCATATGAATGACGACATTAAGCTCCTTATTTTCAAAGGAACTAGATCAGAGGATCCTAAACAGTTCTGGTTCTTATGCGAAGTAGTGTGGACTGCTAAGAACATTATGGATCAAGATACAAGAAGAGCGCAGCTGGTTACTTCTTTTAGAGACTGCGCTTTGACCTGGTTCATGAAGTATTCCAGTACTCAGAACCATGTCTTGGCTGATATAAAAGAAGCAATGATAAAGGAATTTAAGAAGCCTAAATCGAAGTCGCAGTGTATCACTGAGCTAAAGGAAATTCAGCAGAGGCAAGGAGAATCGGTGTGGGACTTTGATCAAAGGTTCAAAGTTTTGCTAGATCAAGTCAGTTTCACTATTGGACCAGCGCAGCATAAGGAATGGTTCATCGCAGCTTTGTTACCGCACATCAGGACTCCACTCATGCAACAGAAGGTTGCGGATCAGTAGGAGGATTTGGAAATCGCTATGAAGATTGAAACAGCCCCTGTCGAAGATAATTCTGGTATCGCTCAAATACAAGCGCAGTTGGCAGTGATGCCTCTGGAGCTTCGCGATATGAAAAAAGGGAAAGCCAGTCGCGAAGAGGTTTGGTGTACACGATGTCGGACAGAGGGTCACGACAAGGAACAGTGTCCTGCGGTAAGAAATTTCTTGAATTCTGGTGCACCAAACCCGTTCAACCCTAGTGTTCTATATTGTGAGATCTGTAAGACAACTGGCCAGCATCGAACTGAAGATTTCTATCTTCTGCAGAGGTATGTACAAGTTCCTAAGAACCGTTATTGTAAGTTCTGTAAATCAGTGGGACACAACAAAGATGAGTGTCGCAGCTTTGACCTCATGAGAGAACGCACTTATGATGCTTATCGGGTACAAAATGATGGCCAAGGAAATGATGGATATGGTTACCGCGGTAGTACATCAGGTCGTGGAAATTTTGGAGGTCGTGGTTGTGGTGGTATGGCTGGAAGAGGACGAGGCCAAGTTGTGTGCTATAACTGTAGCCAGGCAGGACATCTAGCTAGAGACTGTCGGAACCCAATTACGACATGTCGATATTGTAGAGCTGTCGACCATGTGATTGAGCAATGCCCGCAGCTGATCGCGAAGATTCAAGAAAGAAATAGTGGCCCTACTCAGAATATTTAGCTGATCGTTGTGGAGCAACGACCTGTCCCAGCCATTAATGTTGTTACCAGGAGTGGAGCTACGATGGAAGTACAGACCAAGGAGAAACAGCCTGTCGAGGCTTGGGTTCGTAAGGCCCCAGAAAAAATCCCAAAATTTGATGTCGAAAGAGAAAAAGAGACATTTATGGAAGCCAAGAGAGACTTTGTTGACCCCAACACCTCAGTAGCACCTGCACAACAACCTCAGCAGCAGTCGCAGCCGCAAGAAGCTTCGACGGATAAAGTACATACACTGTCCTCCTTTTTACAGAGTTGCATGAAGCTCTTAAGAAATCAGAATGCTTTAAATGAGTTGCAAAAAGTTATTTCTTCTTGTGAACCTCAGCGAAGTTCTGGGAAGGAAAAAACAGTTCATAGAGTCAGAAGAACTGGTAGGGAGATGAGATTGAATGCTCAGATAGGAGAATATGACATGACTGATGTCATCTTGGACCTAGGATCAGAAGTAAATGTCTTAACTAAGCAGACATGGGAAAAAATGGGAAAAACTACTCTGGAATGGTCCCCTATACAGTTGAGATTAGCCAATCAGCAGAAGATTGTGCCCCTAGGAAGACTCCCTAGTGTATCAGTAGATATTGATGGAGTCAGTACCCTAGCAGACTTTGAGGTAATTGAAATAATTGATGACAGCAACCCCTATCCAGCACTGCTAGGCATTGAATGGGCAATAGATAATGATGCAGTAATAAACCTGAAGAAGAGGCAGATGACTTTCGAAGGGAAAGGACTAAGAGTCATAGTACCATCGGATCCTTCTCAAGGAGAGAGGTACACCGAGCCAGTAAAAGATGAAGACCAGGATGTTTTGGACCATATCTACAATATCACAGTGAAGGAAGAATATTATGTTGATCATACTGGCAAAGGTATCATGGATTGGCAGTGTGACAGCTCCTACATGACGAATTCAGATGATGGCCTAAAGAATTGGCAGAATAAACTGTATGAGCTACATGGACATCGATGTGCAAGAATTACGAAGTCTCTCAGACGGTTTAGTTCACAGACAAGAACCTTACCTGTTTTTTATGGTTCGACAAACCCAGAAGAGTTTATTGTGCAATTCTCAGAGCAGGTACCAGACTCACAGAAAATGGAGACTCTAGATTCAGCATTCAGAGCCACAGTAGCCAGATGGTGGAATGGTCACAAAAAGTACATTCATAGTTGGGAAACATGCCAGAAGTCCCTTTGCCTAAGATTCAGGGATCAACCTCAGGAGGTGCGAAGTAGGTTTAATGGTAAGACTAGTCCTCAGGGACATTTGGAGCAATGCTATGAAGCATGGAATCATGTACCTCATGAAGAATGGGTACATAGGTTTTTGCACACCCTGGAACCTATAGCAAAGAACTGGTATGCGGAGGTCGAGCTTCGCCACGTTACTATAAGTTGGGATAGTCTTGTTGATAGTTTTGTGCTTACATTTTCTATTAATGAGGTTTGTCCTGCTTTGGATGCAGCTGTTAGGTTGATCCATACTAAAGTATTTGATGATCAAGAAATAGCAGAATACCAGCCTGATTGGAAGGAACACGAAGCCAATGTAGTAGAATGTTATAACCTCGCAATTGACGAGGATGACGATCCACGCAATGTTAACATTTTTGAGTTAGAAAGACACTACGAAGTACATGGACCAGCAGTTGAAGCACCTGAAGTGACTCAGCCCTTGAAGACACGGACTGTAAATATTGGATCAGAATAAAACCCTAAGTGATAGGTAATAAATCCTGATTCTATTTTATTCATGGCTAACGCATACATTTATATATTACATGTGACGGTTGTGTTTCACCTTCCGCCCAACCTTTTCGGCTTCCTACATCAGTTTTATTTATTTATTTACAAAATATATAATCCCTACGGATTATATTCTAACAATCCCCCTCTTAATCCGAAGGGGTGTTCATAAGTCCGAGCATGTTTCTGAATCTTTCAAACTTTTCTCGTCCAAGCGCTTTGGTGAAGATGTCTGCAATTTGATCATTTGTGGAACAATGTCGAAGATGGAATGTCTTGGCCTCTACATGATGTTGAATCAAATGATACTTTGTGTTGATGTGTTTGGTTCGATCATGGAATCTAGGATTCTTAGCTAGCTTGATTGAAGAAGTATTGTTGACCAATAATGGAGTGGAGTTCTCTTGTTTTTCTTGCAAATCTTCAAGTATATTCCTGAGCCATACTATTTCTTTCATTGCTTCAGCTGCAGCCACATATTCTGCTTCTGTTGTTGAATCTGCTGGAACTGACTGTTTGCGTGATCTCCATGAGACAGCTGCTAATCCAAGACTCATAGTGTATCCAGAAGTTGATACTCGTGTCTCCTTATCGCCATCAAAATCTGAGTTTGAGTACCCAATAAGTTTGAAGTCATCCACTTTAGATTACTTGAGTCCAACGTCTTGAGTCCCCTTCAAGTATCTTAGAACCCTCTTTGCAGCTAACCAGTGTCCTTCACAAGTTTTATGCATGAACCTTGTAAGTATGCCAACAACATAAGAAATATCTGGTCTAGTTGTTGTAAGGTAGATAAGACTCCCTACAAGTTGTCGATACTTGGTCGCATCCTCAAATTCTTTTCCTTCGCTTGATGTGAGCTTCATTTTCTGTTCCATTGGAGTAGATATAGGGTTGCATTCTGTCGTGCAAAATTTGTTTAGTAGTTCTCCAACATATTTTTTCTGAGATAGGAATATGTACTTAGGATGTTGAGTGACTTCAATTCCTAAGTAATAGTGGAGATGTCCCATATCTGTCATTTCAAATATATTTTTCAAATCTTTCTTTATGGATGCTATATAGCTCTCATTGTTCCCTGTCATTAAAAGATCATCTACATACACCACAAGATACACAACAGATCTTCCCACTTTCTTTAGAAACAGTGTTGCATCATCAAGATCAAAATGTTCGAAATTTAACTTCAAAAGATGCTTGGTTAACTTTTCATACCATGCGCGACGTGCTTGTTTTAGGCC
>LPNX010596791.1:389867-424170 GCA_001517045.1 Pseudotsuga menziesii
GGTTTCTCTGCAACTCTGGAAGATAGAGAACATTCTTCAACAAGAAATCAGGGAATCCAGGCATCTTCAGTCGAATGGTGCCCATTCCCTTTGGTTTAAGACTTGACTTATCTGCAAAGTAAACTATGCCATATATAGTTTCATTAAGTTCTTCAAAATAGTCTTTTCTAAATGTCATGTGTGATGTTGCACCAGTATCAAGCAGCCAACAATCTTTGTAAGATGAAAGTGAAGTCATTTCATTAATTCCAAGATTACAATGTGCAACAATACAATGAGCAGAATCAGAAGATTTACTAGCATCTTGATTTTTATTGTCATCTTTCTTCTGGTTATGCTTGTCTTTGATGGAGTCCCACGAAGCCCAACACTGATATGATGTGTGTCCAGCATTTCCACAACGCTTGTACTGCAAATCGGATCTTTTGCTGAAGTCGTTTCTGCCCCCTCTGGCCCTGAAGTTTCTTCTTCTACCTCTCTTGCTGTTTTCTCCTTTGGAATGATCTTTGCCATAGAGAGTGGCACCAACTATTGATGCCAAAGATTGCATCTTTTGCAACTGTTAGTGTAATTTACAATAATGAACTTAATATGACAAAGAGAATGAGATAATATAAAAAACAATAACCTTGCAGGTCTATAGTCTCTGCCAAGGTGAGTTACAATCTTAATATTTCAACTTCAAGTTTTTAAAAAATGATACAATGACACAGAAAATATGTTGTCAATAAGATGGGCAGTCTTAGCAATCTCCGTTCACGTAGAATGTGGTCACAACTTCAATCTTCAAGCAATCTCAACGGAGATCTTAGCATGTATACACCATTATTCTTCAATGCAATATATATATGATCAGTCTTCACTGACAGTAGCATGTATACACCATTATTCTCCAACGCAGTATATATATGATTAGTCTTCACTGACAACAGCATGTATACACCATTATTCTCCAACGCAGATAGCAGTCTCTTCATAAAATCGCAGTCTCTAGTGAGTCACTGAATACAATGCTTACATATCCAACGCAGTCTTCAGTAGTACACAGCCTTCAATGCACGCAGCCTACAAGATAGACCGCAGCCTTCAGCAGCACGCTTCATACCATGCACCAGTACCTACCATGTAATCAACTCTGATGTATATCCTTCAGATTTCACGAAGGCCTCTATGAGACTGGAACTTGCGACCTGCAGATGCTGTGAAATATAGAACACGACTTACAAAACATCAAGTTGTGTGATTGCAAGTGAACCAGATACAAAAATGGAATTACGATGCTCTTATGGTGCAGTTGCTATGGATTTGATGGTCTGGGAATCTCAAAAACAGGCCAAGTGGACCATACTAATATCATTTGGATACACAACAAATGCATTGCCCCCTATACACTTGTTACACACAGAATAAATGCTTTCATTGCTGACCTTTACTACTCTCTTTCTACTCTTATAAAGTTCATCCTTTAGCTGCAAATTTTCACTGTGAAATATAGATAAAATTAATGTAAATACTTCGCAGTTCTTGGGTCCTCTCACTGAACGAAGAGGTGAAGAGTTCGATTCCTAGTAACTCTCATCTACGCTGTGTACCAGAAGCATGAAGACAATAGAAAATATTCAAGGGGGCGCATGAACCCCTTCCATCATAAAAAGAATGCAATAGCCAACCAACTACTCGACTTTTACTTTCAGACAACACAGTTTACGATTCTCAATTCATAAATTAGGGTTTCTCTTTCTAGGAATGGGTAGATTTCTAGGACTGAGGGAAAAAAACATCGACGCAGACAGGAGAGAGTGCATGAAGAAACGCCTTGAGCCAGGCATAACGTTCAACTCTAAGCAGAACTGGATGAGCAGAAGGAGAAACACACGCAGAGATGGAATACCAACAACCAGGTCTGGACATGTAACGCACACAATGAATGCGACTAGTAGACTGACGGAGCAGGCAGCCTAGCAATGGACTGGCAAGCAGAATGCCCAGACTGAAATGCAGTAGGCAGGAGTTATGGAAAATAGCCAAGCTTTGATACCACTGATAGGTAATAACTCCTGATTCTATTTTATTCATGGCTAATGCATACATTTATATATTACATGTGACGGTTGTGTTTCACCTTCCGCCCAGCCTTTTCGGCTTCCTACATCAGTTTTATTTATTTATTTACAAAATATATAATCCCTATAGATTATATTCCAACACTAAGTAACCTACCATTGGAGATTATTGGGATCAAGAAATGGTGAGCAAAGAGACCCAACTTCTCCATGAATATCAGGACCTATCTCTGACAGGGTTCTCAAAAATGAAAGGAATCATTGAGGTGGTGGAAGACATTCTGTCATGGGTTGAAGTTCGAAGCCATGTCGAAGATGGTATCAGGAAATGTCGACTGTCATTATTTTGGCACAGCCAGAGTTACTGCTTGTGCCGAAGAAGGAAATATTTGTCGAGGCTTAACATACGACCGTTGGAAGAAATCAAAATTGGCGGCGCCAGTACGCTACCTGTATTAACTGCCTGTATTAATGAGATCTTGGAAAATTTATCGCCGTTTGGACAAGATCTCTGTTAGATTTGGTATCATCAATGCAAAGTTATGACAGATGTTGTGGATGGATTCTATAAGAAGACACCCACACCCGCGACGTTCGCATTCTACAATTTCTTGAGTTTTACAATTGCATCCATGTCAGCTGATAGCGAGCTTCAGAAGTTAGTGAGAGAATTTGAACAGGAGGGTATACCGCACCTTTTCAGCCACCCACCTGCGCCTACACCCCACGAGGAGACTCCCCTAGCACCGACCCAGCCAATGCAGACACGCTCTACCAGAAAAAAATTTAAGCCTGAAGTTCGTTCTAAGTGGAACGAAGACAGACACCAGCAATTAGGGAAAACACCGGAGGATCCCGAAATGAATCCGTTCGGCTCAGCAGATCCCGCTTGAAGAGGATGAAACATTGCACCGCAATGTCCACCATATCTTCCGCCAGTTTGACCAGGATTTCATCTCCCTTGGCGGACGAAGAAGTTCACATTACGCACCCCTTCGCTGCCACCCGGTGTGCAGCTGGTCAGGAAAATGACAGGGAAAATAGACCGACTCAAGTACGTCGACCATGATACAAATGATCATGGGAAATTTCCACAGTTTACACCTGGGACATACTTACACTCTGTCTGCTATTAGGAGACTAGAGCGACATTACTGGAAGTGAAACAGTGGGCTGCTAGCTTAGACAAAGCTAGTTTGTTGAAGATGCTCGATGTGCCCCACTTCGGTCGCAGCACACAGGTAACCGTGGTGGTCAAACAATTATTGGAATTGGTGCATGATGGGTACCTATGGATCGGAAACCAGAAAATCGCTATCAATGGAGAACTCATTCACCAGATTATGGGCCTGACCCTAGCATTGAGTTTTTGGGAAAACATGAAGATGTGAAGCTAGCACATAGCATGAAGGAACGCTTCAGGCTGACGAAAGGGAAGCGAGGGTATCAAACCTCAGCCATTCAGCATCACAACATTCGATTCACTACAGAGCTCTTAGCCTGCAAGCTAATGCGGAAGTGCAGACCAAACGAAGTACCTGCCCTGATTGTCAGTATTGCTGCGAACTGTGCAGAAGGCTACATTTACAACTGGGCAGCATACATCGCTAAGGAATTTCTTGAAGATGCCCGTGAAGTGCAGGAAAAAGGTAGACCCTTTCATTATTCATGGCTGATCGTGCTTATTGCTCTGATCGGGTGGAAAGAGCATACCGAGGCGCAGTTTATTGACGTACGTCCAAGCATGCCAGGTGCAGCGAGGTACGCATCACTATGGGTGTCACAGCACAAAGCATCCTAGCAGATGACGAACACTGTGTTCGCCTTTTATGCCATGAGTATCTCATATGAGATTGTAAAGACCCCGTGGCTCAGTAATAAGATATTCTCTCAATATGATGGAGTGGCCACCTTCAGGGCCGACATGCACAATGTATTCATCCAGGCTCGCGCAGATAAGAAGAAGGCATGCTGGAAGTTGCCATATGTGGTGACCAAAGAAGATATCCTCGCGGTAGTTCAGCAGTGGTCGGCTAACTGGTTGAAGGACACAGGAACAAATCCCAGCATTCCAATCCCTCCAGTCACCAATGTGGGCACTGGCCCTAGTCAAACGCAGCAGCAAGACCCCCCAGAGGACAGCGAAGAGCAAAGTGAGTCGCAACAGAGTGAAAGCGACCAAGGTGGAGATGGTGGAGATGAAGGAGAAGAAGAGGAGTCGGTCAAAACTATCTCAGACCCTAATTGGCTAGATAAGCGCAAGTCACCAGAGGCCGAAGAAGTGACCAAACCTCAGTCTCGAAAGAAAACGAAAGCGTCGAAGGACAAGAATATCGACGAAGATCCCATCTTGACAAGTGAGGAGCTTAATCAAGTTCTGTCAAAATCGACAGAAGTTCTCACCAAGAAATGGTCAGAGTTTGCAGTCACACATCTTGATGCCATCACTGGCGTAGCAAAGCGAATCTCGGAGCTGAAGGAGTTAACAGAAAAATCAGCGACTGGCACTGCGACAAGTAGTGCCCCAGTACCTACGCAGCCAGACACAAGACAATGGCCAATTAGAGAACACTGGGGACAAGTGTCAAGTGTCGCCCTCATCATAACCGACGCAGCATCTCGCGCGGAGATGAGCATGATAGTTGGAATAGATTACACTAAGATGTCCATGATGGAATTACATCTCTGTCAGTCAGCTATCGTGAAGGAAATCCAAGCATGAGACACCTACTCACAAATACAGTTGGAAAATACCAGGAAGCAGAATGATAGCCTCACAGCACAGTTGGAGGAAGCGGAGCAGAGAAAGAGCGACGCAGAACGTAAGCAGGTCACATTGGCGCGAGTATTGGAGGAGGCGTGTCGAAGTCTTCCTGACTTCGACATCCAAAATGAGAAAGAAACGGAGTAAAGAATTTCCAAACTAAAATATTACGCATAGCAGTCTCGCAGTGAAATAGAGAAGCTTAAATCAGAGCATGAGGCTCAGATTGCGGAGCTTAAACTTCGCATTATTACGGAAATCCCACCAGAGGTCAGAGAGCAGCGCCGCGCAGACATTCAGGCCTCAGCAGCAAAAATCTCAGATATCGTGGGCAGCGCAACAAAATTTCTAGAGGAAAGCGTCGATGCCTAGACAACACTGCAGGAAAACCCTGAAGTACAAAAGCTGCAGGAAACCATCAAGCAGAGTTGGACGCAGTAAAAGTGGAAATTAATACCCTCCCTCCTATGTAGAAAATGCTCAAGGTAAAACAAAGCAAGGAACTCCACCAGGAGATTGAGTCGTACGGAACAAAATCAACACTGCTGGAAGACTCTATGCAGCCCCTTGTCAACAAGGCCTTTGAATTGAGTACTACTGTGGACAACCAAC
Source organism: Pseudotsuga menziesii (assembly GCA_001517045.1). NCBI lineage: Eukaryota > Viridiplantae > Streptophyta > Pinopsida > Pinales > Pinaceae > Pseudotsuga > Pseudotsuga menziesii. Next base: position 395,307 of record LPNX010596791.1, read on the forward strand.
TCAAAGTTCTGAAGGAATACGACACATTTGCACAGGAAAAGGCTAGCGAAGTGTCAGCGACAGCATTACAGGAGCTGGTGGAGAAGGAACAAGCAGCTGACAATATCATGCGTGGCCTCAACAAGCAGTTCACTATCTTCGCCAGCAAATTTCTCCCACCAGACGAGCAGCTGAGTGTCCCGAGACGGGACACTGGTGAGTCTTAGGGGCCTGTTGGGGAATGCACCTTAACGGTCCCTAATTTTGGTAACTCCACGGTTTTTGTGGAAGTTTGTAAGTGGAGTTGTGACTCAAAATAGTCTTAGGGGTGTCGGGGTTGAGTAAAAGCCTTCTTTTTGTAATAAACCCATGGTTTAAGTCTAGGGTTTAGGGATCGGGGTGCCCATGGTTTAAGCCCATGGTTTTGTAATAAGTGCACTATAAATAAGAACTCTTGTAAAGAAGTTAGTTTAGGCTTTGGATGTAAGATGAATTGATGAGAAGCTAAGGCTTGTTTTGTAAGTAAGGTTAAGTCCCAGCTGTGTGCGTGGATGACCTCTGTAGCTGTGTGCGTAAAGGGTTTTGGGTGATTAAGAAGATCTGCAGCTGTGTGCGCAGAGATCTGCAGCTTAGTGCGCAGCTTGAGGAATTGAAGGGATATGCAGCTGAGTGTGCAGATCAGAACTGCGGTTTTTGTAAAGAGTTGAATAAAACACAGTTCTGTGGATGTAACCCCTAAACTAGGGGTGAACCACGTTATATCATGTGTTGTGTTGTTGTTATGTTCTTTTATGCATTAATAATTATATAACTAATAAGTAAGATCACTGCTAAATACTAACTTCGCTATGAATTCCCAGTAAAGGGTTAAGCAAGGCACTGTTTGTTTATCTAACCCCGAAGCTAAATAAGTGAATATCAAAGCTCTATATTTTGATGATTAGCATTTGTTAGAAGCTAAAGGTACAGTAATGTCCCTCTTCTGCTTGCAGAAACCTGATTCTGCGGCACCCTATAGCTGTTTCGGGTGAGACTGCAACCTGTTCGCAGGTTTTTTCTGAAAGGGCCAACACTGTGGGTCTTTTGTTGGTGCGAAGACAAAAGTATAGAAACCGGGTCTGCCCTAAGCCCAACACATTCTCCTTGGATCATCCGAATTTCCAATGTTATCTCCTGCGGAGGAGAGTGTCTGTCAAGCCCATGTTGGGAGATGATTTTGTACTTTAGGTTCTAATTCAGCATCTAATGTTTGCTGTACAGTGATATCAGAAATCAAAGGATCCAAATCAAGGTCATCACCCCTAATTTCATCATCCAAATATTCAGTAGAATAGGAAGGAAATTCAGTAGTTTTCTCCTTCACTAGCTCCACCTCCTGAAGAGGCTCATCGAACTTGACATTCCTTTCGATGATGATATGTTTTGTTTTCATATCTAGAAGCTTGAAAACTTTTTATTCATCAAGATACCCAATAAACAGACATTCTATGATTTGCGGTTGCAAAGCCCTCATTTTATCAAGTGGAATTCGGGCCCATGTAGTGGACCCAAACACCCACAGGTTCGACACATCCGGCTTGTGTCTAAAGTATGCTTTGAAAGGGGTATTCCCTTTCATGGATGAATGTGGCACTCTGTTATGAAGCATCATGCATGGCTTCAGCCCACAAATTTGCAGCCAACTTCTTTGATTCCAACATACAGGTGGTCATTCTTCCTTTCCGCTACACCGTTTTGCTGGGGAGTGTAGGGAATTGAATGTTGGACCTGAATACCACTTTGGGTGCATATTTACATCAACTCATTACTGACATACTCCCCGCCATTATCAGATCTCAAGATCTTGATCTTAATGCCAGATGCATTCTCGATCAAGGCCTTCAGTTCAGTGAATTTTTCACATACTTTAGACTTCTTTTTGAGAAAGAAGACCCATGTGTACCTGGAAAAATCATCAATAAAATTCAGAAGGTACCTTGATCCATTCATGGATTTGATAGGCATGGGACCGCTGATATCAAAATGTATCAGCCCCAATATGCATGTAGCTTAGTTTTACTTCCCCCGATCGAACTTGTGCTCAGCGTGCTTTCCAACCACACAACCCTTGCAAATTCCAGTGGTTTCCTTGATCACTGAGAGGCCTTCAACCATGGATTTTTTCTGTAATTACTGCAAATATTTGAAATTGAGATGGCCAAAACTCTCATGCCATAGTCTACTAACTTCATTTCCATGATTCAGCAGTGCAGTGGGCTTTGCATCCGCCACATAGTGGGAGAACTCATAGGCTTTTGCATGATGGTTTGCAAGGCCTTTGGCAACAAGTTTCCCGTATGCAAGTTCCATTATCTAAACATGATTAGGGCTGAAGGATACTCTCTTAGGAACTCCTGTATGTGTCATCTGATAGACACTAAGGAGATTTGATGCCAGAGATGGTACATACAAAACATTTGAAAAATAGCCATTCTCAAGATCACCTCTACCTTTTCCTTCTGAAATGATGTTGGAGTCGTCTCCCATGTGGATGGGGATGGATTCACCAGTCTCCAAATATGAGAAGGAGTCTCTTTCATCCATCATGTGGTTCAAAGCTCTAGAATCAATCAAGAGTGCTTTGGACTTTGAAGTGCTTTCCATGAGGGCATGACCTCTTTCATGCTGTGGTTCCCGATCTTGCTGATCTCTCCTCTGAAAGATTTCCGAAATATTGATGTGATTTCTCTCAAGGAGAGAGGTAGCTTCATAAAGCTTCTTCTTCATGTAGGCATGTTCAAGGTGGAAGCCCTTACTGTAGTATGAACACTTGACTTTTTCCTTTCCATGATGTCCTTTTCCTTTGTTCTTCTTTAAGCCAGAAGACTCATCATGCTGCTGGTTTTCAACTTTAGGCTTAGGAGCTTCGAATTTAGTTTTTGGGTTCTTCTGCTGCTTTCCTTTACCCTTCATATCTTTGGGCCTTGAGACATGGAGCACTTGATCATGGGAGGATCTGATGATCCCCATATGGACAATCTTATCATGTTCACTTGTTAGGGACTGTTCACTTGTTAGGGACTCAATGAAGGCATTGAGTGTAGGCATCTTCCATCCAGGGGTTGTGACCTTCCCCACACAAAATGTAGAGACAAAAATTGAATAATCAGCTCCAATTTTGGAGAGTATGGTGAGGATGAGTTGATCATCCTCCTTCTCCACTTTGCATTGCTTCAACAGTAAGACAATTTGCTTGAACTTTGTGAAAAATTCATTCAAGGTCTCGAAATTGGAAGGCTGGAGAGACATCAATTCATTTTCGAGCTGGTAAACTCTCAAATCGTCCTGCTTTCCATACAGGGTTTCCAATTTGTCCCAAATTTCCTTTGGAGTCTTCAATCCCGAAAGATGGAAAAGAATATCCCGGGAAACAGAGAGGCACAAGAATCCAAATGCTTCATCCTTCTTGTTCAAGAATCTAGCTTTGTCTGTCACAGAAGCAGCCTCTTCTTTAGTGTCCATAGTGACCCTATAGAGTCCTCTGGCATGTAGCTGGATCTCCATGTCTCCTTTCCATGAGTGGAAATTGAACGGATTCAAAATATCTACGGAAGAAGCCATCTGAATCTGCTAGAGCGAATGCTTTCACCTGTTAAAAACTTGAAAATCACAACAAAAAGGGCACCGTAAGGTCAAAAAACCTACACATTTTAGGCTTTCATCACACCCATCATATTCAATCAAGCAAGCTTGATCAACAACTTGCTTACTTGGGGTATTAAGTGGTAAGCCTTGGCTTCCGGTGCAGTGCTGTATTTTTAAGCTATTGCTCAATTTTCATGCAAGATCTGTGAAAAACCTTGTTTTTGAGAGATCTGAGCTTCATCCCACCGTGATCCCTAATACCATATTAATCTGTCAAAGTAATCTAGGTACTAAAACACAGTCTCATAAGATATTTCAGACAATAAGGCATGAAAATGGTATAATAGTGCTACAAAATGAGTAGCTACTCTGTATAATCAATAAAGAATGAGTAATACAATAAAATGATCATGCTGCAAGCATGAATGAAAAATCAATTCAAATTCCCATGGAGGTCATTCAAATTGAATGAGTGAGTCTAGCTTAACTGAATGTAAGCCACAGTCAACACTCAAGCTAACCACTGATCAAAACCCTAATTGACTCAACTGAGCCCTAACTGAAGTCAGAGTGCAATAAATGACTGAGTCTAACTGAAAGTAGCTCAGACACATGTCACTGCAAGCCAACTAACAAGTGGTAGTGCATCAATGACTCCAATGAACCTCGATGAGGTTAACTGAAGTGTAACTGACCATCAGAAGTGGTTGGAGGCGCCCATGTTGACTCCAGTTCATTAAATAATCAATAAATAATCAATTTAATGAAGGGAGGTGCCTTCACTGCTCTGTTTAACTGATTGTAACCATCAATTAGCAATATGGGGCATTAATGACACTCATATCACCCCCGGAGTGCTCCAATTAGCCTCCCTGAATGTAGGAGAAGGCTAAGTTAGCCTCCTTGACTGAAGGTAGGCGTGGGTGTGCTCATGCTAATGTCATTTAGTGCTCCTCTGATGTCAATTAAGTCAATAAAACTTAGGATAGTGGTTTAACTAGGCCAAATTGACCAAAATGACTATGTATGTTGGTAAATGTCTCAACACTCGGGACCAACACAAACTATTAATTAGCTCACTAGACAATATAATAGATGCATTGATACATTCACTTTATTTTGGAAAGAAATAGATGCCCCATAGGTTCAAGAGTTTCAACCTCAGCTTTGATACCATATTGTAACACACCCACACGTTACACAACTACGCAGATACCAATATATAAATAAAGCACACATTGATCACTATAAAGGCTCTATAATTACAAGAAAAATTTTGTTGAAATTATTTAACTAAATAATAGTGATCCCAATTCAACTCACTACCACAAAAGTGTAGATATTTATAGGTTAAATTTCTAAATTATTGATTAAATTTAGTTAAACAATTAATAAATTAACATTAGGGACAATCCCAATGGTTTATTTCTTCCCTCCCGACTTTACCATGCCTTTCCAACATTTCTGACATTGGAAGTTAGGAGTCGCATTGTCAGATGGGTTCTTAATAAAACAACCCTGAATTTCCTTCCCTGATGTTGGGATCCTTGATTCCCCAACGTCGGCATGTCAGACCTTGGAAGTTGGCACAAATTTTAGATGTATTGAACTATCATTCTTACGTCGATGTTTTTACCTTAGAACTCGAGTCTTCATAATTCGAAACTCAGACATCAGCATTAAATGGAAAACCATTCCCATTTGATATGTTGATCCAGACGTCGACACCTCGGCATCGAAACCTTGAAATTGACATGTAAAAACATTAATATTTAATATGTCGATCTCGATGCTAGCACGTCGGCATTGACACTTTAACACATAAACCTCGGTAGCATCTCCTCTGATTTCAAAGGTTTAACACTTAGCCATTTTAGTAAAACGACTAAGGCATGATTTAGAATGAAACTTTACAAGTTTTGGTCTGAAACTTCATAAGTTTTTGTTTGAAACCTAACAAGTTTTTTCCCTTGGTTCGTCACTGAGACTTAGTTCAATTAGACACATCCGCAAGTTACAATTATTCATTCCATTGCTTTTAGCAGTTGGAAATTGTAACAGTTCTTTTCTAAGAAGAAAATTATATTTCTCCAAAGAAGTGAACTTAACTAACTTTAAGTTATTTAACACATCAGTTTCAGAACCAACATGACTATTAAGTTTCAATTGCATAATTCAATTTTCCAATTTATGCTTTCATAAACAACAACATTCTTCATTGCAAGAGTTAACAATCAAGAGAGTATGAAACTTCACTCTAATTACAATGTTATTCTAATTGATTATTTTTCATGCATTTCAACATAAAGATGAGAAACCAAAACAATGGCCTCATTTAACTTCTCAAATTTATTGGATTAGAAACAATGAACATGATAAACAAGTGAAGATCAAGCCATAGTTTTCAATGGTTATGCAAGCACTCAAAAATACATAAGGCATTTTGCCCCTTTAACCAGTCTACAGAATTGGGCATCCAATAACATGTTACAACCAATAAACTAATTAACATTGCCTACATCAACTCAATAACTCCCAAACATGGCATCTACTTAACAATTATTCCAACAGCTTTTAAACTGGGATTATCAATAATTTAAAACACATAAGGTTATGCAATTTTCCATTCTATTCTTAACCATTTAATTTTCTGCAACCATAATTCTGTAAACACTTAGGAATTCAACATAATTATTGCAATTACTTCAAGCATAATTCATACACGGAGGAATAAACCATATGTAATAAAATTGATTCCACACATGAATTAGAATTACATAAAACAACATATTTACCAACAATTTATCATTCAACATGAACGCCATACACTTTCTATTATTTCACATAATAAAATATATGTTAAATTCAGAATTAATATAAAAGGCTTCAAGAACTTACCTGAATTCAAAATATCTGGTAATCATCTTTGTGGTAGCCACTCTCCACCCAACTGCAGGAAATTTTACTCATATATCTCTTAGCAGAATTACCAACCCCAAGATGAGACTTATGTACTCACTAGCTATATTAGTCTCTGGTTTCAAGGTTCTCAGAATCCTCACCTGACATTCAACATAATTGGTTTAGTACCAAATCCATGTCATATAATGCAATTTATTCCCTTAGTTTCTTTCTGCTGACACAACAGTGATGTATGCCACTATTCCAGTGCTCATAATTACATTGATTTTATTGCATGCACCATTTTCCATTTCATTGGAACAACCAAAGAAAATCATGGACATAAATACAACAATAGTTTGACTTGTAGCTTTTGGGCTCTTGGGATTTTAACTATCCCGACAACTACTACATAATATACAAAATGAATAATTTTCTTAGGTTTTGGACATAGTTCCACAGTCCAACTGACGATTATGTTATTCTTGTTCTTCGTTGTGTTGTCTTCCTTCTCAACATTCTCATCTCTCTTCATATTATATACTAGGCTCTACGATATTCCTTCTTTATTCTGGGATTCACCTTCTCTACATTCAAATGCACTGCATTCTGGATTCTATGTTCTCCTCTCCATCAACTAACTCTATCGTCCCGTTTGTATGTTTGTTCTCTTCCCTGTCCATTTTTCATTTTTCCCTAAGAAGATTATTTTTCCATGAGCAACGTGTGAATTCAACTAATCCTCTCCTTAATCACTTTTTAACACCCACTTAGCTCATAAACCAGGTTTAAGGTTAATTATAGAGATTTAGGCTTACTTAAGGACGTAAGGTCTCCGTTGATGTAATCAAGGTTATAACAGGGTTATATCATAGCCCCCTAGGCCATCTAAAACCCCCTTACCATCTCATGTGATATAAGGAGGATTTATCCACATTGATTTCCATCCTTGATGCAGAACATAAGACTCTAAGAATCTCTAATAGGTACTTCCATTCCTCAATATTATCAGACCCAAAGATAACTACATCGTCGACAAAAAGAAGATGACTAATTTGGAGAGTAGAAGATATTTTTAATCCTTTGAACTTACCCATATTTTTTTCTTCCAAAACCATTATGTTCAACCCTTCAATAATAAGCAAAAACAAAATAGGGGATAGAGTGCATCCTTGACGAAGCCCTCTAGAACTGTTGGAAAAATAGGTAGGAGACCCATTGATCAAAATAGAAAAATTTCCTGAAGACACACAAACCATTAACCAATTGGCTACTTCAACAGAAAGCCCAATCTCAAGTAGAACCAACCAGAGAAAACCCTAGTCCACTTTGTCATACACCTTAGTAAGATCAATATTCGTAAGTAAAGATCTAATTTTCTTTACTTTAGCAGAGTGCAAACATTCTTGTGAAATACCAATGGCCTCTAAGATATGCCTATTTTTAAGAAAACCACGATGTTCTTTTGAAATCACTTGAGAGAGTTTCGGTTTGAGCCTAATAATAATTATCTTGGTAACCAGTTTATAAACCAAGTTGCAAAGAGAATTAAAGGTAGAGTTCATAGCACATAACATTACTCCTTCAATCCTTGACATTTCAACTACCTCCAATAATTCAAACCCCATAATATCTAGAAAGGTAAGGAAAAATTCCCTTGACTAACCATCTGGCCCCACACTTTTATCTTTAGAGAAACTAGATAGGGATTCCTTGATTTCTTAATCATTAATAGGCCCCCCAATGATTTCACCTTCCTCTCTAGAGAAAAAAGAGGGGACATGATTCAAAACAACCATTTGGTTAGAAATATTTACCTTACCTGGATTCACATAGAGATTATTGAAAAAACTGACATCTTCAATATGAATGTCTCTACTACTTGTTAAAGACTTGTTGTCAGAGGAATTAATTTCCCATATGGTATTTTATTTTTCTAATTCGAAGCAAACCTATGGAAAAATCTAGTATTACTATCACCAACTTCAATCCAAACTGCTCTATTTTTTAGTCTCTGGTACTCTTCTTCCTTCTTAAGAATCTTATCGTTCTTATATTCCAACCCCATAAGTTGAACCTTATCCTCAACATATAGATTATTTTTCTAAATTTTGTAACGAAATTTCCAGAATCTAAGATTCAGTCATAGTCATATCTTTTTTGTCCTCTGCCACTTTCTTTTTAATCCAAGCCTTTACTTATGACTTCAGTTTTTTGAGCTTAAGAACTATTTTTTCCATTGGGTTTAGACTGACGTCTATTGATATAGAGTTCCAAACAACCCTCAACATACTGCAAAAACAAGGATCTTTTAACCAAGCTTGGTTTAATTTAAAAGGGAAATTCTTTACACTAGTATCCCCCTCTAATTGAAGAGAAATCGAGATATGATCAAACAAATTATAATTCATATTCCATGATCTATATCTGACACTTTCCCCCAACAAAGAGTCCGCAACAAAAAACCTATCGATTATTTTCCCCATTCCTTCTTTTTATATTCTTTTATTTTTCGTGTTTGGGAACAACTTTTAAGGATTGATATCAACCAGATTATACCTGTTGAATAAACTTTGAAAATAACCAACCAAAGAATCCAAGGAGTTAGTCATGCCCAAATTTTCTTGAGAGAATCCTTTAAACATATATCCTTTTCACAAATAAACCCTCTAACCAAAAGTTCTATCTCTTCATCCCTCTCTCCCATCATAAAAACCCTCTTTCCCATCTTTAAGGTGAGAAGAAAATACAGTCTCCTCTTTGTACTCTAAAGGAAGAATTTTCTTTCGATTTACATTATAATCAACCACTTTACCTTCTAATATTTTATCTAAGTCTTTGTCAGCATATTTTAAGAAAATAAGCTCCATGGAAGATAAATCTTCATATGGAACATAATGGGTATCATAAGACTTACTTGTTGAAATTTCTTCATCAAATGCTGACTGAAAGGAAGGAAGTAGAGCCCGACTGCGACCTATTCCCCCTTGGAAATTGCTTATGAAATGCATTATGACTTCTAAGGTCCAAAAGGTTGCTTAAAAAAACTGGACAATCCTTTTTGAGGTGTCATGTTTCCCTACATAATAAGCATCTGAAGGGGATTCCTCTATAATTTAGTTTTTGTTCATAGACTTGGTCTTCCCATCTGAGATTTTTTTTTTTTGGAAGACCCTTTCCTGTCTCCAATTCCACCAATACCCTAGCCATTATTTTTTCTTCTGATTGCAACATTTCATTCTCTTGATAAATAAACTTACCTAGGTATTTATCCAGATGAATTATACCTCCTTAGACAAAAAATGGAGAGACAGTCCAGGAAGGAGAATCCAAAGATGACATTTTGTAATTTTTGGGACTGAGGGTTAAAATGGACGGTCCAACTCCATAAAAATAGTGATCCTCCCTTTATAAACCATAACCTCTATAAAAGCTTCTCAACATTCTCCTATGATAGAAAGATAAAACAAAACCAACCATTCATTAGCCACAGAACTTGAGGCGAATAATCCAACAACGACTTGCAGTTTTCCAACCCAGCTTATCATCTTCATTCTATTCATTTTCATATATTCCAGACGACCAACCAATGCTCTCTTTGACAGGATTTCCACCCTCTCCAGGGTAATTCCTCTTCCCACCACAAAATCTTCTATGTTAGGTTTGAATTTGAAGGATTTTAGCTTCCTTCTAGTCTTCTCTCTATGACATGTTTCCTTTGAAGTATTTTGCAGTGAAACATAAGTCCCCTTGCTCTGAAAAAACCCCGACCTTCCTTCATTGTTCCAGTCTGTACCCTTCGCATGAAAACTACCTTCAAAATTCGCTTGACCCAAAGTTTTGAGCAAAGGCTATTATGAAACCCTGAATTTGAGGATCGATCCTGACTTCTTCTAACCCTTCATCTCCATCTTGCAACTTCTTTCCAACATAGAATGCCTTTGGGATTTCTTACGACACTTTACCTTACTTGACATACTTGTCTCCAATTTTGTTTGCCTCTTTACACCTAGCCTCAACTACCTTCTGACTCGTGTCTCTGTAGCAAAGAAAGTCGTCTCCCTTTTTGGAAATAAACCCTAGCTTGAAGCTACAAGATTTGAAACCTTTTTTTTCTTTTTAGCCATGGTAATACGACCCCTCCTTGAAAAACAAACAAAAAATACAAACCAGAGGTTCCCACTTTTCTTACCCTTGGTTGGTACTAGGCCAACCATCAATAGTTGGTTTTCCTCCAGGCTAAGGTTTGAAAATCGCATTTGTCTAAGAGAAAACCATAGGGTTTTCATAAATTCCATCCTCTAGGTAACTTTTTTCGGAGCCAATAGGAAGTTTTTTTTGTAAAAAAACCCTAAATATGCTAATTGTTATCTCTAGAATATAAATATTTTATGAATCATATACTAATCCATGGTTAGCTAATTGCACACCTCCTCACTTCAAAAAAGACTCTCCACCACAACATGCATGAGTTAGAAAAAAGAACTTCAAAAAGACTTGCTAATGATCATTTTTATGGTTGTAAAAAAAGAACATTAAGAGAAATATGCTGAAGATTAATAAAAACCAAAGAACACACCATCGGTTGATCGATGCATGAGTTGGCTTTTAATAAGAGTATGCAACATCACATAACCCTCAAAAGAGGACCTTTTGAGAGACTACACAACATCATGTAAATCTTGAAAAATGAGACTTTTCATAGGGTGTATAATACTTAGCAAGAGTCAAAATCATTAATTATAAGAAATAGTGGTCGCGAGAGAATGAACCTAGCCTTTTGATGAAGTGCTCAACATGGATGTAATTCTATAAAGCAAGGATGGATAGATAGAGTATGGTATTTTGGACTTAAATTTAGGATTGCTTGAGTAAAAGACTAAAGACATCACAAGATCCCTCATAAGCAAAGTGTTGGTATTAATCAAAAGATACTTTCTGAAAACAATTATCAAGTTATGAAAATTATAATAACCAAAAATATTTTTCAGTTAATTATTACAAATTAGAATGCATCGATCATACATTAAAACAAAACTTAAAACATTGAAAATTCATTAAAAAAAAACACAAGTGCCTAAAGTTGGAAAAGTTGGCTCAACCAGCTTTTGTTTATTAATATTTTTCATTTCTGACTTTTGCAAAGTGCGATAAATATATATGGAAAAGGACACCCCTATTTCCATTTTAATGTTGGTTGTTTTATGTTGGTAAAGTTTTAATATTTGATAAAGTGCCAGGTTGTTTAGTAAGGAAACTCTACCGTTGAAGCTAAGCCGGTGATATCTACTTGGTTTTATTTAAAGCCCGTTGCACTTAAATATGGTTAATTTGTTTTATATTTCCTTTATGTTTGACACGTACTAAAAATCATAAAGTGCAATATTGTTTCTCCTCTACTTGCTCTTGGTGAAATATAAGTAAACTATGCACATTGACGTTGATTTTTGTGAAATTTAAGTAAATAAAAAAAAAACTTAGTTGGTGGGTTGTTATATGTATTTAATAAATTATTTATTTTTTATATATTAAAAATATTGATTGAGTCATAATCAATTTGTTACATGAGAATTTTTTTTGGAAGGCAAGGGACTTGACTCTACATACTTTATTCTTTGGCAAATATATATAAACTAATGAAAAACAATTTTCAACAATGAATGAGCTAGTGTACAAACAATTTTCAACAATGAATGAGCTAGTGTACATTAGTATTTTTTTTTATGATTTTTGAAGATGTAAAGAAATTAGATTTAACCTAATAAAAATAATATATTAAATTTGTTTATTGTAACTTAAGTGTACATTAACCTTTAATATGGCTGGATTTTTGGGTGTTTCTTCCTTACTAGCTTGCATTTAAGAGTTTGAACCAGTAGTCTTTCTAAAGCTACCCATTCCTTAACAGAACGAGCTAGCCAAATTTGACAACACATTTTTGATATCGAATTTTATTAATTCTCTTTAAAATTCTTAAGAGAAAAAAAAAAATTGATTAGATATTGGATTAAGTTTATTTAGTTTGATTATTTTTAATACTATTTGTTTTATTAAACTATAAAATACTGTATTTAACTATAAAATATTGTATTAAGTATTTTTTAAAATAAAACAAAACTAGATATTGGATTAGATTTGTTTATTTTGATTTTTGTTTAATATTATTTATTTTATAAAAAAATTATTGTATTAAGTATTTTTTTAAATAGAAAGAAACCAGATTCAACATAATAGAAATGATATATTATATTTTTTAATTTGATTCTTTTTTAATATTATTTGTTTTATTAAAAGATAAAATATTGTATTAAGTATTTTTGAAAATGGAAAGAATCCAAATTCAACCTAATATAAATGATATATTATATTTCATTATTTTGACACCTTTTAATATTAAAAGTTTCGTTGAAGATTAAAAAACAAAATAAAATCTCTGAGTCATAAAATCCAGATATTACATTTATTTATTTTGATTTTTCTTTAATATTATTTGTTTTTTTTGTTTTATTAAAAGATTAAATTTTTTTGGAAGATGAAGAGAAATCTTATTTAACTTAATAGAAACTATATATTAGATTTGTTTATTTTGACTAGATCTTTTAATGTTATATTATTACTATATTTATATAGTCTTGGCTTACAAAGATTAAATGGTTGAGATATAGTGATGTAATGGAAGACAACTTGGTTATTTTTTTTATTCTCCATATTCTTCTAGTTATACAGTAGGCGTTTTCACAATGAAAGAAGCTGTCTCAAAAGATTCCTCCTCTCCCTAGCCACTAGCCTTCCAACACAAGCCCCTGGTATTTGGCCATTTAGAGGCATATCCATTCAAGTGAGTTATCCATGGTTAGTAGTTATCTGTTCAACTATGAGTTATCTATGCATCATGACCAATTATTGATTTACCATTTATCCGTTATATATATATTATAATTGTTTATTTCGAATTTTGAATGATTGCCATAAAATCAATCTAGAAAGTACACTTTATATATATTATAATTGTTTATTTCGAATTTTGAATGATTGCCATAAAATCAAACTAGAAAGTACACTTGTCTCATTCTCGACCTTAAATGAAAAAGTATAGATCTTAGTCCATCCAAATCTCAAATAAAAACGCCCATCAAGCTAATTATTTATGAAAAATGAAAATCTAAATAATTTAACTAATTATTTTTGTTGAAATTCAGACACTTAAAAATGCTTGAATTAGATGAATCTCTTTGGGCTCAATTTTTTTTCAGAAGGAAAAAAGCCAGTCCTTGATATTCATAAAAGAATCAAAGGGCATCTGAAGTGCCTTCCCTGAGTAAGGGTTACAATTATAAAAAGATCAATGAGAGAGTATCTGTATACTGAACACACCGATAATAAGTCTCAACTCAACAAGCTGCCAAGGGGGATATTCAGGAACAAACCCGCCATAACATACTTCATATACTATCCAGTCAAAGACAAAAAAGAGAACCTGTCCTTCAAAACCCATCTCTACCGTGAACATAAGAGTACAGATCTGCTATCAGAAGGAGCCTGCTCCCAACCACTAAAGAGATTTGCTGGGAGCGGGCTCAAATTGGGACTATGCAAACTGCTGATTTTGGAGTTGGCTAATCTCTAGATCATTTGCATCTTTTCAGGCAAGTTTGACCGGAGTCGGGCAACACGATTTGTTGCTGAAAATGAGATTTGCAGTATTAAAATTGCAATTTTTATTGCAGAAATGGATTAGGACCTTCTATTACCCTTGGAGCACCCAGATTATGCAATTCCAATCACTGAAACTACCCTTTGAACAATTTCCGCTGAATTTTGATCAAAAAACTTACCCAGTTTTAGGTGCAAATGTTGTAGAGTTTAACTTACTGGACCTGATTTTTCGCCCAAAATGTAGGGAGAATATAAAAAGAAAAAGATGTCCAGGTTGTTGGAAAGCATTCATGGTGCTGCCGCCGCTGATAAGAACAGGTAGAGTTGCAGAGAGTAAGACAAGTTATAACTTTACGCACTTATTCAATGCTGTCTCCCAAGTAGACTTCCACCTCTCCTCCGAGCTGGCCGCCGCAAGTAACTGCCAAGACGCCAAATACGGGCAGAAAACACATCTTTGGAAATTAGAATGGGAAGGGTTATATTCTGTGGGGGAATCGGGATAAATACTCAGCCTGGTGCAGAGTATTTAATGTGTCTGTAATGGGCAGAAAACACATCTTTGGAAATTAGAATGGGAAGGGTTATATTCTGTGGAGATAAATACTCAGCTTGGTGCAGAGCATTTAATGTGCATGTAGTAGGTATGTTAATTTTTGGATTTGTAACAGTTTTAATGGAAGAGTTAATATGTCTGTTTTATAAGTGTATTGAGTATTTATGGTTGTAGTTTGTGAAAGCAAAGTAGGTGAAGTAATGCAACAACGGTGATAATTTTAGTGGTTGTTAAATAGTTTGTTGAGACAGAGTTGGTGAATAAACTGTGAGCTCTAAGTTTTGTGTGTTTTTTTTTAATGGGTTTAGGTATCATTTTATGGAGATTTATCGATTGAGGTAGTGCAA
This sequence comes from Pseudotsuga menziesii, assembly GCA_001517045.1. NCBI lineage: Eukaryota > Viridiplantae > Streptophyta > Pinopsida > Pinales > Pinaceae > Pseudotsuga > Pseudotsuga menziesii. The sequence goes on from LPNX010596791.1 coordinate 410,370, forward strand.
CAATGTTGATCGTTTTACTTGTTGAGCAAATCAACTGATTCCAGCTATATATTTTAACTGTAGCTCGACCGTATACAGATGCAATTCACATGATCTTTTAAAGAAAAAATTAAAGTCTCTCATGAAAGCGATAGACAGTAAAGCAATAAAATCATATAAATCACATGTGAGAGATTGGAGTTGTGGCCAAAAAAAGTCATGTGAAGCAATCACCGACTGTATTATAATTCACCCACGTCATCGTTGAATAATAACAAGAGCTTCTTGATAGTCAAACTTGGAAGATAATGAGTAGCCTGCCTGCTTGTCATTTTCTTCTTGCACCGCCCTTTTGGGTTGGCCTTTTCATTTAGTCTGTCCTCTGTGGTAGGTGCTCGTGCTACACATACCTGTAACTTCAAGCAAAGGGTACGTTTCTTCATGCTGTAATCCTCCATTCAAAGCTCACAAGAAAAGTCCATCCCAATTAATATTCTTATTTGAACAGTGCCTTGGCATGTTCAGTCGTGGCGCCCATTACCTGGTTGGTTTCTTAATTGTGGAATCGGAACAGTCGTGCTTATGATGAAGTAGAAATTGTTTAAATTAAAGATTTTGTTCAACCGTTATTCAAAGAGTTGAAGAACTTGGAAGAACAACTACTCATTGTTGGAAGATCCCCAAAAGAGGATATATTTTGTGGGTTATGGTGTTTCATGGTGATTGAGCTTGAGAAGCTTCAATTAAGGTACAAACAAGGCTTTTATTGTCTTGTAGGAATCTATGTTAAACTATGTTAAACTTTGAGACCTTTTCTTAGTTCACAACTAATATAGTGATGGTGTTCATATCCTACTTTGAGGTGATCGATACCATACACACGGTGTAGTGGTTGGAGGACTTGTCCATGGCACTTAAGCTTAATAAGTAAGGTTTAGAGATGTAGGCTCTTGTTTCTATCTCCCAAAATATGTAAGAAGTCAATACCCATCCATGATGCCCAAAGAGCTTGCAATGGCACCCATATTTAACTCATATATGGTTTCTATGTGTTCTCCATGGTGCTTGAGCTTGAGAAGGTTCAATTAGGAAATACAATTGTGTTTTCCTTCCTTGTTGACCATATTTATGCCTTACACCCATTTCCAATTTAGAAAACCTATTCATGGTGGCTAATACCACTTAGAGGCCAAAGACCCCCTACAAAGTTCATGTGTTGGTTCAAGGACTTGTTCTTTTTTAGCTCTAGAAACTTCAAAAACATACTAATGCACTTGTTTTCATTCTTTGATGATAGTCAAGGGATCACAACCCATTGATGGCCTATAAACTTTTTCTAATGGTGTCCATATCCAACTCAAATGCCAAAGACCCCCTAGAGATGTGTGATTCCATGTTGATTTTTATGGTGCTTGAATATGAGAAGCTATGTATGGGGCCTAAGGGCGCCTTTTTCTACTCCCTTAACTTTTTTTAGACCTCGAGAACCATTCTCGATGCTCAATACTTATATTCATTATGCCCATATCCCTCTAGTAGTCTAAAGACATCCTACAAGTGCCTCATGTGGTTTTTCGAGGATGTATCCATGCCAATTGAGCTAGAAAAGTTACGTTTAGGGCTTGAAGTTATTATTTCCCTCCCCTAACCATGGTCAAGTGCCTGAGGTTGTTGGTTCCCTACCATGACCATGGTCAAGGCCCCAAGACCCATCTACAATGCACAAAACATATTAATGGCACCCATATGAAACTCCCATGTCAAAGATCTCCTAGTGAGGGGTTGTGCTATGGTTTCTAGTTGTTGTTCCTAATAGTTCGCCCTGTAGAGGTTCAATTAGGGATTAAGGTCCTTGTTTCCCTCTTTGACCATGTTTAGGGTTTAAGACTAATTTTTAGTGCACAAAACCTACTTGTGGTGCATGTATCCCAGTTAGAGGCTTCGAAAGAACTCTTACAAAGGACTCAGCTTTTGAATGACAACTCGCTCAAGGATATTGAGCTTGAGAAGATTCAACAATATTCCAAGGAACTTGCTTTCCTTCTTCAAGGCCATGTGACCCATCCTTAATTTGAAAATCTTCTAATGGAATCCATATTCAAATCTAGTGCTCAAGACGCCCTAGAAAGTGCCTATGTTGTGGTTTGCAAGTGTTGTTCATGGTGATCAAACATGAGAAGCTATGTTTAGTTCCCAAGGTCCAAGTGTTTTACTCCCGTAACCATGGAACATGAACTTAAGAAGGTTCATTTAGGGATTAATTCCATTGTTTCCCCCCCTTAATCATGTTTAATCCTTGAGTCCCATTTCGATTGCACAAAACCTACTCATGGCACCTGTATCCCACTTGGATTCTAAAGAACCCTAACCATGGCCTTAAGAAACACTCTCAGAGTGGGATTAAGACACATTCTTATTTAGGGCTTGTGTTGTGGTTTAATCATGGCACTTATATCCCTTTAGTTGGAAAAATATACCTTACACAGGCATCGTGTGGTGGTTCAAAGAGGTGCTCATGATGAGATATCATGAGAAACTTCAAGTGTTGCAGGTGTTGTTCATGATTCTTGAGATAAAGAATATTTGTTTAGAGAACAAGTCTTTTATTACCCTCCCTTGACCTTTGTTAGACCTTGAGGTCCACTCTTGGTTCACTACTGACTTAGTCATGGTGCCCATATCTGACTTGGAGGTGAATGACACCCTACAAAGGTCATATTTCTTGGTTCAAGGACTCTTCCATCATGCTTGAGCTTGACAAGCAAATCTTAGAGTTGGAATCTCTTATTTCCCTCCCTTGGCTATGGCCAAGGCCCTAAGACCCATCCATGATGCCCAAGACCTCAAAATTCCACCCATATTCAACTTAGATGCAAAAGAATATTGGGGGAGGACTTGTGCCACAATTTGTAGAGGTTATTCGTGGTGCTTGAGCTTGAAAATATTCAATTAAGGATTAAGGAATTTGTTTCCCCCCTTGACCATGTTTATTCCTTTACACCCATTTCCTTTGCAGAAAACCTAATCATGGTGCATGTATCGTACTTGAAGGTCTACAAAGAACCCATACAAAAAACTTGTGTTTTGGTTCAAGGATTTTTTCAAAGATATTGAGCCTAAGAAGATTCAATAACATCTTGAGGCACTTGTTTCCCTTCCTCGACTATATTAAATTCCCCATGACCCATCCTTGATGCACAAAACCTTTGAAACAGTTTCCATATCTAACTCTAATGCCAAAGATCCCCTAGAAAGTGTGTATGCCATGTTTTTTAGCTATTGCTCAAAGTGATCAAGCCCAAGAAGCTATGTTGAGGGCCTAAGGCCCAAATGTTTTCCTCCCCTAAGCTATGTTTAGGTCCCAAGGCCTTGAGATCTATTTCCATTGCACAAAACCTACTCATGGCACTTATATCCTAGGGCCTCTTTTGTGGTTTGATCATGCCATCCATATCTCTTTAGTAGGCTAGATATATCCTACAAGGGCCCCATGTGGTTGTTTGAAGATACATTGATGGCATTACATAACCTAAATCTTTGTGGGTTATAGATGTTGTTCATGGAACTTGAGCTCAAGAAACTTCATTAAGGGCACAAGGATCTTATTGTCCTCCCATGAACTTGGTTAGACCTTGATACCTATTCTTAGTTCACAACTAAGCGATTCATGGAAAACATAGCCTATTTAGAAGTGAATGATACCTTATAGAGGTCATATGTGTTGGTTCAAGGACTCTCCATGGTTCTTTAGCATGAGAAGTAAGTATTAGAATGGGAGGCTCTTGTTTTCATTCGTCAACCATGGTCAAGGACCTGATACCCATCCATAATTGCAAAGACCTCGTAATGTTACCCATATTAAATTAAGGCTTGTCTCATAGTTTTTAGTTGTTGTGCATGGTGCTTGAAATCAATAAATTTCAATTAGGGATTAAGGTCATTGTTCCTCCCTTTACCATGTTTATGCCTCAACACCCTTTTGTAATGCATAAAACCTAGATATGGTGCATGCATCCCACTCAAAGACTTGCAAAGAACCCTTATATAGGAATTGTGTGTTGGTTCAATATTTTTAAGCCCAAGAAGACTCAACAATATATTGAGGAACTTGTTTTCCTTCCTTGACCATTGTTAAGGCCCCATAACCCATCCTTAGTGTGAAACAACTCATAATGACGTCTATATCCAAATTTGATGCTAATGTCACGATAGAGAGGGGCCTTTGTTGTGGTTTGTTGGTGTTGTTCATGATGACTAGTCACAATAAGATATGTTTAGGGCCTAATACCCAAGTGTTTTCCACCCGAACCCATGGAATTTGAACTTAAGAAGGTTCATTTAGGGATTGATCCCTTTATTCCTCTGTATCCTTATTTAGGCTCATGATGGATTTTTTTTAACACAAAAAATGCATGCGTACTTTCAAAACGACACACACATTCACACCATAGTAGGTGTAGGAAAACATGGAGGCATTCTTGGGGCATGTTTGGAGTTTCAACAATGGTAGAAGAAATTTAAGCAAGAATGCATGTGCATGTTTCTAGAGTGTGTGCATATTCCTAAAATTATCAATGAGAACACATTCATGTTGAATTCAGGAAACAACTTCTCATTCCTAAACTTAACTTATTATTATTATTATAATTATTTTTAAATTTTTATATCTTCCTTGTTAGTCCTAAAGTCTACACTTGACTACAACAACATAGACGGTTTAAGCACCTCAATTTTGGTATTGGTTTTGTAGGTTGAGATGATGGATTAGATATACTAAATGAGAAAGGAAAAGGCAAGGAACTAAATTAATATATGTAGATATGATCAATGATATATAGCATGGGCTTGAATTCCTTGTTTCATCATGAATCAAAGACAATCGAACTGGATATCATATCAAATAGATGACATGATGAAATATAGAAGAACAAGGAAAGAAACATGAACCGCAAAGAGACCTATACTAGATCAACATTGTAGATCCATGAGATAGAATATCCATTTGGATAAATACTTCCTAGATAATGAATAAAAATACTTGAACAAATTACATGAATGATGGATAAGAACAATGAACACTTCATTGCATTAAGAATCCAAATCCATGGACAATTGTTGACAATCAACAACTACAATATATTCAAGAGGACAATAGAATAGAAAATGAAAAAACCCTTAGGAATATCTGATTATGAGAAAATACAAAAACATTTGCCAAAGGCTTACAATATGCGCAGCGTATGACTGCCCCTTAAATCCCTCTTTTCAACCTAAAATTTGAACCCCCCAAACTGCATTCCACTTTTCATTTTAAAACATGATATCAAACCCTCAGGAATCTCTAACTATGAGAAAATACAAAAACATTTGCAAGATGCTTACAATAATACACAACTTATGACTGCCCCTTAACTCCATCTCATTTGAACCCCCATAATACATTACACTTTTCGTTTTAAAACATGAATAATGCTTCCAGAGAGTTTCCAAATCCAAAATCATGGATAGGATAAGATAGAACAATTTACATTTGATAATATCCCAATTTGTTTTTATGACTATGAATAAAGAAACTTCTATTTGATCCATGTTTTTAATCTATTTGGATGCATTGGTTCCTTTAAACTTTAAATATCAAGCCTACAAGAGTCGATTTGATGAAGACCTTGTTGTAGAGTCATATGCACATCTGTTTATTCCTAAAACAACAATAACCACAACTTCCATATTTTCCTGCAGTGTTTTTCGGGCTTCTGTGGTGAGGTGGTGCTGTCAGATTCTTGGAAAAAATTGGTTCCAAATATACATCTATAATTCCTGAACCATGATCTATTTTAGGAAATTGCCCAATATTTATCTAATTGAGACCATTCTTGCAAAAAACCATGTTTTAGTTTTTTTAAGCTTGGTTCCATTTGATAAAAAAATGCACTTGAAATTAACTGCAAAAATAGTCACCAACAAAATTTCAGGAACTGAAATTTTGTAGGTGACCATTTTTGCAGTCACCTACAAAATTTTTGGCAACACCTTTGCATTTTCATAGTGTTAAATTTTTGGGGGCCGCTACATGATTTCGTGTAGCATCCTGGCTTAACACTGGTTCTTCAATGCTACTATTGTCATAATCCATTCCAGCTTCAACTAATGTTGTTTGAGCACATGTAAATTATTCTTGATGCTAGAACATTATTCAAAGTGGAAAACCAGGAGAGGAAATTACTATTACACATAAAATTTAATATATGTAAATACTCTATTTTTTAAAAACATGTAGACCGCCATGAAGCTAAAAATGTCTTTTCAAAACTTTGAGATTTGAAGTAATAATACCAACTGATGCCATAAATATTCATTCATGACTAAGGTTATTCTAATCCTTGATCCATTGTATGTTGTAAAAGTTTCACTGACATAACAAACCTTATCCACAATGTATTCTTTATAAAATTCAACCATTTTGCTGCTAGAACTTGCAAACTTCATGAAGTGACAAAAGTCACCTAAAATACAATATTTCTACTAAAGATGAAGCAACATACTTTGAATTGAAAATTAGAGAGGCAAAAGTCTTGGTGATGTTTGCTCATAAATGGCAAAATTTCATAAAATTTGACAAAATCAATTTTAGTACTATCATCGCTCATTTCGGATTGTAAAATGCACCTCTTGACATAAACTAGTGGCAAGCTATAGAAGGCTTACATTAGCACATGTAAACTTGCTAGTATATATTGTTGTTATTGTCATGTTCTTATACTAGTAATAAAGGTTTAATTTCTTTTAGAATACTGGTGGTTTCATAACTTAGGCCCCAATATGGAACCTATATTCATGTTTTATAGTTTTCTTTGGTACACACAAACATCAATTTCAAACCTCTTTAGAAGAAACCTTATATAGTTTTGTATTCACCCTTACACCCATACATACCATACAATTATTCATAACTACTCAATTTATCATGTGTCTTCATTGGACATTATTATGATTTCAATGTTGTGAGTAGAGTGATACAACTAGGGACAAAGCAAGTGGCTCTCAATACCTTGTGTAAGGGGAGCCACCCTAGTAGTAAAATAGTTAAAGAAAGTGGGTGGTTAATCCAGGTGGTTGTTAGAGAGTCAAGTAAGCAATTGTCCTAAATTTGTCATCTTGTAAACTATCCCAGTTCTTGCCAGTTTGTATATCTTGAACTTTTAATGCATTTGTTGGACCTTTTCCTTGTGTTTTGGAAATTTGGACAGTTAAGGCCCTTTCAGTGCAGGGTCCAACCTGGCAAACTTGTAAATCTTGGGAAAATATTTTGAACATTTCAAAGAGAAGCCAAACTATAGCTCTTTACAAAAGTTAAGGCCCTGTGATGTTGGAATCCAACAAGGCTCCCATGAGATCAACTTCCTTTCACCCCATAAAATCCTAGGGTTAGGGTTTGGGGTATTATGATAAAATGTAGTTTCAACATCTTGTTAGATTTTTTTCATAAGTTACTATAGTAGATACATATATTCTTAGAGATAGCTACCACCATTGTATCCATTCTATTTGTGCAATGTTTTTAGTGTTATATACGGGATACAAGTTCTCTTTTATTATATGTTTGTATTGTTGGAATATTGGACAATAATGAGAGGGGGGGGGGGTTAATCAGTATTGATTTCTTTTAAAAATTAAAACCACTTTTAACTTAATCATTAACATACAGGATCAACAAGATACACAGAACACAACTTTTATCGTGGAAGCCCAAATGGGAAAACCACAAACACTTTCTATAACTGCAAAATTATATTTACAATTGTTTTTGCAAGTTGCAACTTGCTAGAGATTTCAATCCCCAAGTTTCTCAGCCACAACTAAAGGATGCTCCAACACCCTATTTTTTTAGCTACAACTGACATGATGCTCCAACAACCTATTTACTAGCTACTACTGGAAGGAGGCTATGACCCCCTAGTTTATCAGCTACAACTGAAAGGATGCTTTGAAACCTTATTTACCAACTACTATTGGAAGGAGGCTATGACCCCCTGGTTTATCAGATACAATTGAAAGGATGCTTCGACACCTTATTTACCAACTACTACTTGAAGGAGGCTACGACCCCCTGGTTTTATCAGCTACAACTGAAAGGATGCTTCAACACCTGTTTTACCAGCTACTATTGGAAGGATGATACAATCCCCTTGCATCAATATAGGCTGCCATAGCACCACCCTACCACCCTAATTTGATCTTTTTCTTCAATTATGTTACTGATTATTCTTCACTTCATTGGTCTCTCTCTTCTCTTTCTATTACATTGATCTGGATTGTATATACATCTTTCTTCCACTTCGAACTCTTGTTTAAATACTTCTTTCATTGTGTCTTTGAAGCATCATGTCTTTTAATCAGTGTGTCCCTTCATTAAAACCTTTTAACTAATGCATATCTTCATTATGGAAACGTGCCTTTTCATGAATTGGTGCAAAACATCCTGAAACCCTATTTTGGCAGACCTATAACTTTTTCTTCAAGCACCTCTAAATAAGGCCATGTTCAGATGCACACATCAACAAGATACATCTTTAAGGTTTCATATTATTTTTATCATTTTCCAACAAAATATGGCAGGAATTTTACTAGGGCAACTTAGACTGATTTTTCAATACTTAGTCAATTTTTAGCAAATTTCCCAAAACAGCCTGAAACCTCATTTTGGAAGACCTATAAATTTTCCTTCAACCACATTTTAGGGGAACTGATACCTTGGTAATATGAACACATAAAAAATACAAAACCTGATGGTATAATTTATTTTTTATCAATATCCTACAAAATATGGAGGAAAACTTACTGAGGTCACTTAGGCAAATTTACAAGAATTGAAACAATGCAAATCATGCAAGAAAGCACTTTTGGTAGACTAATAACTTCACCTCAAAATACTTTGTTGACAAACAAATCATATGGTTAGATGAAAAACACAACAATCTAGATGTATATATCCTCATAATCATTTAATTCATCAAATACAGAAGATGGCATGTATTTTACAGAGGCCCCATAGGCAAATTGAGAAGAATTTATACTAGTCAAATTTTCATAGTTTCAACAAGAGTTTCACCAAATTGTCATACTTTTACAGAATGGTGTCAAATTGTAACAATGAATTCATGAGAGCACTAGAACGCCATCATATGAATTTTCAACCTCATCACACATTCCACATCATCATACATGTAATGTCATCACCTCATTTGTTATTCCTTTATCTATTCTCTTACCATTCATTGAGTTTTCCCTGCCATCCTGTCCTTTGGTATTCCTTTGTTATTACTGAACTCCTTTGACATCAATGATAACCACATTCAACATGTATTCCCTATATGCATTACCATTGTCTTTGATTTTGCTCTCAATCCATTACACATCAGTAGTATAAATTAAACCAACTTTTTGTTGTTGTTCCTTGCATGCCACCCATAAGGTTAGGGAATATAAAATTTAAATTTAGTTAATCAATCCTTTAAAAACCCTTCCTAATTGTTAAGATACCATGGATATTCCACTAGAATAATTTGTCTCAATATATCCTATAATATTATGCAATCCCTTGTTATAGAGTGCTTTACTTTAGATTGCATATTTTAATAATGCTAACTTAAACACACACATTACTGAAACAAGTTCAAATTTAAATGACAAAAGATAAGAAAATAACACACCATCCACACAATGAACACAATATGTACCATGCATAGGAAAACCTACCATGGGAAAAATCCAACTAGAATGTGAGGTCTTCTCTTGCTCTTTTCTTCTACTTCCTTTGTTATGCTTCAATATCCCACTCCTATATTCTTCTCTCAACTATGGAGAAATAAACAATATAATGAGAATGAAACTCATTCATTTTCTAGTGGCCCAAAGTTTAACATGGCCTCATATCCATTTAGTGTTAGGGTTTTTGCATGCTCAACTTTTGATTAGCATTAGGGTTCTGAAACATCTAGAATATTATTGAAAGTCCACAAGTGACTAACTCTGCATGTGTGAGCAATGGAAGATGGTGTGGTATACATTTGATATCATGGTGGTCAATATAATAGGTTATCTTATAGGAGGTGTAAATTCCACATTTAAGCTTTAATTAGTGTGATCTTCACTCTAATGCAAACCTCTTGATTTGTAGAATAACATTGGGATGATGGAAACCTATTGATGTGTAGAATAGTATTGGGAGGATGAAACTATGTTCACAAAGTTTGAACCTAAAAAAAATATAAAATTTTATGGATCTCGAATCACCAAAGCATGAACTACCCAATGGGGCCTACAAGATAAAATATCCAATTTTCCACCCAAAAAGTACAAAAATATATGAAAAATTATATAATGATGTTGTCCTTACCACTTCCTTATAACTCGCATAACTTCAGATGGTTGATGAAAAAAATATGATATAGGAGGATATCTTATCAAGTTATTTCTCTAGAAACCCCTCTAGCAATAGAGGAATGATAGATCATTAACCCTAAATCCTTTGGTGACTCCCAATGACAACACACATGTATTCTTTGTCTAATTGTCCTTTCGAAAGAGTGCCAACCTTTTTTGGCCTGGTGGTTTGTTTTTGGCATTTTGGGTACCTATTTTACAAGTTTTGGTCGAAGGATGCGATAGAATGGTATGAAGGGAAGTCAACTCCGACAATTTAGGAGAAGATTGAGGAAGAGTGCCTGTTTTGAAGAAGTCCAACCGAAAGGTTGGTCAGTTAGTTAGGATTTTGGTCCACTTATGTTAAAGTCAGAGAGTGGGTGCAAGATGTAAATCGGGCCATTAGAGCCTATAAATATGTAATGGGTTGGTATTTTAGAGAGAGAAAGAATGGGAGTTAGAGAAAAATATATAATATGCAGAGAATGGATGTAATATGAGTTGAGTCGCAATGTATGAGTCGATTTGCAAGCTATGTGCACAAATATGATGTAAGAAGTGATTGAGAAGATTTCTGTAAGCTGAGTACACATACGAAAAGTGTTCAAGCTGAAACTATAATGAATAAATGAGCGTTTTTTTGGGTTTCTCCCATTTTGGGTTTCCACGTTAAATCCCGGTGTTCTTTTGTGTGATGTGTTATGTACTGTTCTTTCTCATTGCATGAATGAATTCTAAATGTTAAGTAAATGAATGATAAGATGCATCACTGTTCAAATACAAGGTAATGGATATGGTTTGTTTCATGAATGTGATTATTTACTTCTGTCGCAACATGTGATATGTCGATCTATCAAAGTATGATATGTCTTTAGATGTATGTTCTATCAAGGTATATTTCAGTGTAGGTCCCCTTCACCATTGTCGAAACATGGTTCTTACAACTCCCATAGATACTTCAGGTGAGACTTCATATGCTCTGTAGGTGTGTCTGAAAGGATTAATCTCTTTTCATGCTGGTATCTTGGGTTTCTTTGGTATAAGTCGATATGAACTCGGGTTATTGTGAGTTTGTGATAAAAAATGGTTCAGTTGTCAGGATCAGGATCATTGTGAGGGGGGCATGTTTTGGAATTTGACAAAGCTTGAGATCAAGGACTGGTTAGATCACAAGGAAAGAGAACTTGCTCAAGAAGAAAATAGATATCTACGACTAACTCCAAGATAATGGATAGGAAGGTATGCTTATTCTGATATTCATGAAATATTCTTCAACAAATTTCTTGTTTTACTATATGAGTGGCTGACAAGATTAATGCTATAAAGAAGAATTTACAAGGAGGTGAACCTAAGAGTTGGACACCACAATTGATACAACAACTGAAGGGTATCAACAATACAATATCAAGGGCTGTCGAATTTTGGGTTGATAACATTTTAGAAGGATGCATTACTGAAATTGTTGTGGATACTTTCAAGTCATATAGCTATGCAAAAAGGGAATTCTTTTGAGGACAAATATGTAGGTCCTTGAATTCTTTGAAATTGTAGATTAAGATGTTGTTGTGCGAAAAGAGGATTTTGAGGATGAACTCCGACGAGTAGAGCGATTTTGCGTGGGATAATGGGTATCGAATAGAGGAAGGTCTGGAGAAGAATGTATGGGATAAGCTCAAATGTTCCATGAAGTGAGCGAGACTAATGAAGAGAGTGGTCACCTAAGGAATGGTAAGAATTTTCAATTGAACAAGAGGAGGAGGACTACGACTAGGAGAGAGAGTTGTAGTGTGACCGAGAGTAGAGACTATGAATCAATTCCACTAATCAATGAAGAATCTTGTGAAGAAGAGGAATAATATCGTCTTGTTTCAAGGGAGGAAGAAGATCCAAAAATACACCAAACTCGAGGTTGCGACATAACTACGACCCTGTGTGCATCTCCTGAAACTGAGGTAAGGCCCAAGAATTAATTACAGACTTTTCTAGAAAATCAAAGTAATAGTCAAAATAGTGGTTCGCATAACAAGGTTCCTAATAGCACACCTCCAAGTTCAAGTGTGTCAGTACCTGAGAGACCTAGGATGGTTGGGGATGACATGAAGTTACCTATTTTTAATGGGACTGGATAAGAGGATCCAGAGAAACATATTTTCTTTGTGAATTTATATGAGTTGTTCGACAAGTACAAGATGAATCCATTAAGAGGGATCATATGATCACGACTTTTAGAGGTTGTGCCCTAGATTGGCATATGAAATTTTCGGCTGCACCTACCGAAATTGCACAAAAAGATGTTAGCTAAGATCAAGGTGGGACTGATAAATGAATTCAAGAAACCTAAGTTTGAGTGATAGTGTATTACAAAGTTAAATGAGATAAAGAAGCTGTTGACTTTGTCTGCGTTATGGGATTTTGATCAAACATTTAACACTTTGATGGCTAGAGTGATATTCCAGATGTCTGACATGCAACACACGGAGTGGTTTATAACTACAATATTACCACACATTCAAGTACCATTAATGCAATAGATTATTGGGTCCCATACCAAGGAACTAGAAATCAATATGAAGTTGGGAGTTTTTCCAATTGGAGAAATTGGTGCTAGTATGGCACAGATCCAGTTGCAGTTAGCCAACCCATCGCTTCAAATTCAGGATATTAAGAAAAGAAAAGAAGTTCAGGAAGATGTATGGTGTATGCGTTGCAAGTTCAAAGGTCATCATAAATATTCATTCATGGATTTTATTGATTACCTTGCTTCTAGTTCATCGAATCCATTGAACACACAAGGAATTCCATGGTGTAGAATCTATCATACTAGAGGAAATTGATCAAAAGAATGTTTATATCTGTAAATTTGAGCATATAGATCTGTAGACAAGAAACAAAACTCACAAAGAAGATCTCACAATTTACTCAGCAATTGAAGAATGAAACAGTGCAAAAGGCTTGCAGCTGTGAATGCTTTCATTAATCAAAAAGTAATTCAGATAATAATTACAATGATGTAAAATGGATTTAATAGCCACAAGCAATTAGAATCCACATGAGGAAGTTCGAATTGATGACTCTACTTGACTGTAGGTAACCAAGACTTGTCTAAATCACAATTGGAGTTCTAAAACACAACCAACTGTTACATTTAGTATTAAATAATGGTTAACTGACTGTGGTAGGTGAGAAAAGCGCCCCACATGTGTGCAATTAATTAAACAATTATTTAACTGAATGTAACTGACTCCTAACTTGGCTTGACTAGTCATCAACTGAAGTTAAGGACCCAGTAGTTAAATTTCCTTGTCTAAATCATAACTGGAGTTCTAAAACACAACCAACTGTTACATTTAGTATTAAATAATGGTTAACTGACTGTGGTAGGTGAGAAAAACGCCCCACA